>JBAPGN010001785.1:0-11999 GCA_037355405.1 Vitis amurensis | reverse complement strand
ACTACGGCATTAGTAAGAGCTTGAAGAGGTGTTTTGGAAAGTTAATGAGCTAGAAGGTACCCGATTGTCAGTATGGCGGCAGATGTGATTGCTCTCCCTATAAAATATCGGTGTTTTTGCTGCTATCAAGGAAGCACGAACAACCTCTAACAAGTTGCCGATTTTTCGTTCAGCGACTCCATTTTGTTGGGGTGTATTGGAACAAGTAGTCTGATGAATGATGTCATGTCCTTCCAAATACTTTTGAAGATCAGAACTTTGATATTCTCCACCATTATCACTACGCAGAACTTGAACCTTTGCATTGTACTGAGTTTCAATCATTTTATGAAATTTTTTAAACAACAAGTTCACTTCATCTTTGGTCTTCATCAAGCATAACCATGTCATTCTGGTACAATCATCAATAAAAGTAACAAACCAAAGTGAGCCACTCAAAGTTGGGACTTTGGATGGGCCCCAAACATCAAAATGTATAACCATAAAAGGAAATGGACTTTTATTCAAAATTGATGGAAACGAAACACGATGACTTTTAGCCAATTCACAAATATCACAACGGAAACCAGAAATATCACTCTTTGCAAACAAATTAGGAAACAATTTTTTTAAATAACCAAAGGAAGCATGTCCCAGACGTCGATGCCACAACCAAATTTCAGACTTTTTCTTCTCCCTCTCAGATCCATCTGCTATCAAGGCTTGTTGCAACTTATTTGAATCCTTTGACTGCAAGTCCAAGTAATAGAGTTTTCCTCGCTTAATACCACAACCAATCGTCTGTCTTGTTTGGATGTCCTTAATCACACAAAATTCAGGCCAAAAAATGACAATACAAGATAAGGCTGCAGTGATTTGAGAAACTAACAAAAGATTGTAATATAAAGATGAAACAACTAAAACAGAATCCAAATTCAAAGTATCAATAAGAGTTAAGGATCCTTCCCCAATGACTAGGGTTGTGTTACCATTGGCTGTGGAAACAATTTTTTGTGAGGAAGGTCTAAGGGGTGAAATCTCTCTAGAATCAAAAGTCATATGATCTGTAGCACCAGAATCAATTATCCATGCACTATTAATAACAAGTGTAAAAGTATTTAAAAACTTACCACCATGATCTGTAGCGGCTACCAATGTAGAGGCTTTCTCAGCAACATTAGTCTTTGTTTTTATTTTGGCAACAGTCGCAATCGAGGTTTTCTTGGAATCCTTCTTCTGTTGATCACGATTATTATCATTAATAACAAAGTGTTGATAGCCTAAACATGATCTAAAGGTCCATGGTTCAAACCCTCGGTTCCTCATTTTTTTCCTGGTCATACCAAGAGTCATTACTTTGAAATTGTGGGATATCCAGACTGGTAGGATCAGTCTTATTGCAATGAGTGCATTTAAAGGTTGACTTATCAATATTAGGGCTTGTCTTAGGATGGTTGATCGCTGTCGGACTACCATAGCGACAAAATATCCAGGATTTCAGTTCCATGGCTTTGATACCATCTTCAAATTGATAAATGATAGTTTTTTTCATTCATTATTTCATTCGTTCATGTACAGAGTATATATAGTGGGTAATCACCATTCTAAGAATGGGAAAGAATGATACAAGGAAAGAATGATATGAGGAAATAACAACTAATATCCTAATACCTCAACTTTCCTAATATCTCAATATTAAATGATATAAGGAAAGAATGATATAAGGAAAGCATTCCTAATATCTCAACAACCTATTCGTTCAATGGTGGATAGCTAATGGTGACGGTATACCATTGTCACCATAATTTTATCATTTTTCTTGTTATGAATTTGAGCTCATGTCACTAGTGGTTTTTTTTTTTTTTTTTTTTTTTGTAGACATTTGGCAAAGAGATTCATGTTGATCTTGTTGGTCAAGAGTATAGGAACGTGATTGATGGAGAAGGGGTCACAATCACGAGCCTCAAAGCTAAATTTATGCCCATGGGCTGAGATTGTTCCTTTTGGATATGTCCTTTATGATTGTTATTTGGACATTTTTTTTGACATTTTGGATGCTTGGGATATTTTGGATGTCTTGTTAGGATGTTTATGTGTGGATGTTATTGTGAATATTTGGATGTGTAAAATGTGCAAAATTACACTGACACTAAAAATTACATTGTTAGTGTCATCATAAAATGTGCAAAATGTTTGAATATTTATGTGTGACTGTTTTATGACACTGACAGTGTAAGATATGATTGAAAAAAAAAAAGTTTGATAACATTTGCATATTTTCTGATGACACTAACAATGTAATTTTTTTTTTTATAACTTTTACTATTAAATTAATAAAAGCTAGCCATTTTAAGCATATCTATAACAATGTGACCAACATGTAGATTTTAAATTTTAAATTTATTTTACAATGGCCATTAAAATAACATTTTGAGGAAATAATAAAATAGTAAATACCTTCAATATGAGCATTATCAATCAAGACAGAGAATTCAAACACCCATTTTTTCAGTTTAAAAATGAATAAAATTGTTAAATTATTGGAAGCTCAAACATAATTAAGGAATAATAGAATATAACAAAGACGCTAAAAGCTAATTGACTATGGTGTTGGAAAATAGGTACAACCTACATTTAGATATGTCCTCGAAAATGCCTGACTTTTGACTTTGATTGAAAATGGTGTCTCTGTTGCGTAAGCAGAGAGGCCTAGCTCTGCAGCCAACCCCTGTTTCATTTCTTCATTCTCTTTCATCCCTGTGATCTCGTTGGACGAAACCAATGTTTTCTGCTATGGCGGATAACCATTTTTTTCTCTCATTATTAGGGTGGGTAAGAGTTCATTTCCTTCAATTACTTACTTCTAAAAATGCAGTCTTTGGTTATCGTGAAAGCTGAATGGGAAACACAACTTCATTTTGTGGTTCTCCTATAAATAGAGATGAGGAATAGCCTCATTATATCAATTCCATTGTTATTCATAAAAGGTAAATCAAAGAAAATAAATATGCCAAAGGTTATGTTGATTGTATCAGCCGAGATGAGGAATATTGTCTTTCTTCAACCTCAGGCTAGTAGTGATGATACAACCATCAACTATTTCTTCCAGGTAAAATTTTTTAGTATTGTTTTGATTTAACACTGGTGTTGTTTTGTATTTTAACTATTTGTTTGTTACATTGAAGGCAGAGTGTGAACAATGTGATTGAGTTTCCCTATAGGAAGTCTGTGTTTCTTTGAGAGTCAAAGAAAAGCCCACTATAGGGAGCAGGAGAAGGAATCATAACAATGCATCTCTTAGAGTGGGTTATATTACTTAAGCTTCTGTTGTTTTCTTTGCTATTGCCACTGTTTTTTTTTTTTTTTTTTTTTTTTTTTTTTTTTTTTTTTTGGCGTTTGATGAATGTGACAGATAAAGTGTCATCTCATTGATCCCAAGCCATGGAAATCCACTGAGCGAGCATCACTGTAGAGGTGATGGACTGATATTGTTTAATTGCAATGGGCTTATCTCGGTGACTTGTCATTCAATGGTGGATGGCTTGCGATGACGGTATACAATTGTCACCATAATTTTATCATTTTTCTTGTTATGAATTTGAGCTCATGTCACTAGTGGTTTTTCTATTTTTTTTTTCTTCAGACATCTGGCTAAGAGATACATGTTGATCTTGTTGGTCGAGAGTATATGAACGTGATTGATGGAGAGGAGGTCACAATCACAAACCTAGAAGCTAAATTTGTGCCCAGGGACTAAGTTTGTTCATTTTGAATCTTTCCTTTATGGTTGTTATTTGGATCTTCTTTTAGACATTTTGAATGCTTGGGATTTAACACCAAGATGCAGCAACAGATGCTTCCAAGGGGGGGACAAGTCTACCCCTACCCTCCTGGCCTCAATACGCTTGATGCTCCAATGCCAGATGTAACTGGAGGCATGCTTTCAATTCCTTATGACAATGGGTGGCATGCCACTTCGTGATGCTGCAACTGGACAGCCAATACCCATTTCATCTTTGGCTTCAACTCCCACGCAATGTATCAATCTGACAGCAAAGGAACAAATGCTGTGAAAGTTGTACCCTCTTTTGGATCAGTGAGAGCATGAGATGGCAGTTAAAGTGACAGGCACACTTCTGGAGGTGGACCAGACTGAGGTTTTGCATCTGTTTGAGTCGCTAGAGGTTTGAAGAAACAATGCTTGAAATCCAGGAAATTCTTAAGAGGTTTGCAGCCAAATAGGAGAAAGATGCAAAGAGGAGCTACAGGAGAGGACACTCATTGCATGGCCACCTTTAGCATGGCCACTTTCTAGGCCACGTGCCATCCCTCAAACTCTTTTCCTTTGATTTCAAAATAATAATTTCCAACCCCGTTTTTGAAATGATTTTCCAACTTTTGGTTTTTTAAAATGTTTTCAAGTCATCAAATTTTCCATCCTTAGGGTTTTTAGATACCAACATCTCATTTTTAATAAAATTTGGTCACCTTTTTCTTTTTGGCGAGCCACTTTCGAATTTTCTTTGATTTTCAAAATGTTTTAAAATAAGTGTGAATTTATTTTTCGTAATTCTTGGTGATAGAATTTACAAAATTAATTCATACAAAAATAAACGGGCTTTGGTGGGGGCCCCACATCAAATAAATTTTCATCAAATAAAGTGAATTTGAAATAATACCATGCATGATATTGGTGCTTCTTTATCTGGTTGGGTGATATGAGTGATATACTTTGTGTTCATTACTATGCACTAATTCCATTTTGTGATAGTGCGTTGCCGTTTGCTGATTAGGTACGCATCCACTTCCACTTCGGTTATCCTCTATTGCATATTCTGATATTCATATGTGCATGATTGATTCGAGTATTCATTGATTTTCTCATTGATTGTCATATCAGCTTCATCTCATTAGTAGAGACCCGACTTTAGGGACTTAGAGGGGTGCTACGGTCTTTACAGTACCTTCTCGATGAGTAACCTAACCCTCGAACCCGATCCGGTTTTTCGTAGATCACCTTTTCCAAAATAAGGAGTCGCACTTAGGGTTTTCTTTCTTATTTTGTTTACCCTTTTAAAAATAAAACAAAAATAAGTGGCGACTCCAAGTCATTTTCAAATAATCAATAAAAATCAATTTTTCAAATAAAAATCGAGCTCGCCATTTGAGTGGGAAACACATTGAGCCGAAATGCTGGGTCCACACACATATATATATAAATGAAAAGATTTACTAAATGAGTAACAAAAACATGAAAGTGTTATGGAAATTCTTTCTTTCTTTTCTATCTTTTTCTTTGCCACACTTTATCACATGGGAGGCATGGTCTGGCTTCATGTCGTTCTTCTATAAATAGAGATGATTCTACCATTATTCACAAAAGTAAAACAAAGAGAAGAAAAATGCCAAAACGTATGCTGGTTGTATCAACCAAGTTGGTGAACATCGTTTTTCTTGAACTTCACCTTGATGAAGATCAGGCCATCTCATACTATTTCAGGGTAAATTTTAATAATATTTTAACTATTTGTTTGTTGCATTGAAGGTGGAGTGTGAACAATGTGGTTGGGTTTCTTCATGTAGAAAGTTTATGTTTCTTTGGGAGTCAAAGAAAAGTCCACCGTAGAAAGCAGGAGAAGGAATTATAACAATTCATCTCTTAGAGAAGGTAATATTACTTAAGCTTCCGTTGTTTTCTTTGTTATTGCCAATATTTTTTTTTTTCTCTCATTCGTCTGCCCATGATTTCCTGTTTTATTTTTAATATATATATATATATATATATATATATGTATATTGCAGTTGATGGATATGACAAATGAGGTGTCATCTCATTGATTTAGGCCATGGAAATCCACTAAGCGAGCATCACTATAGAGGTGATGGATTGATGTTGTTTAATTGCAATGGGCTTATCTCGATGACCTATTCGTTCAACGGTAGATGGCTAGCGGTGACGGTATACCATTGTCACCGTAATTTTATCATTTTTCTTGTTATGAATTTGAGCTCATGTCATTAATGGTTTTTCTATTTTTTTCAGACATTTGGCCAAGAAATCCATGCTGATCTTGTTGGTCGAGAGTACAAGAAGGTGATTGATGGAGAGAATGTCACAATCACGAACCTCGAAGCTAAATTTGTGCCCAGGGGCTGAGATTGTTCCTTTTGGATCTGTCATTTATGGTTGTTATTTGGATGTTCTTTTAGACATTTTGGATGTTTGGGATATTTTGGATGTCTTATTAGGATGTTTATGTGTGGATGTTATTGTGAATATTTGGATGTTTATATATGGATGCTATGTTTGGATGTGCAAAATGCGCAAAATGTGCAAAATGTTTGGTTGTTGTTTATTTGCTAGAAATGAATATTTTACAACTATCACATCTATATATATATGAAAAGATCTACTAAATGAGTAACAAAAGCATGAAATTGTTGTGGAAATTTATCTCTTTCTTTACAACACTTAGAATGAGTAACAGGATAATGAAATTGTTGTGGAAATTTCTCTCTTTCTTTTTCTATCTCTTTCTTTGCCACACTTATCACATGGGAGGCATGGCTTGGCTTCATGTCGTTCTCCTATAAATAAAGATGATTCCACTGTTATTCACAAAAGTAATACAAAGAAAAGAAAAATGCCAAAACGTATGCCGGTTGTATCAGCCAAGTGTGTGAACATCGTCTTTCTTGAACTTCACCCTGATGAATATCAGGCCATCTCATACTATTTAAGGGTAAATTTTCAATAATATTTTAACTATTTGTTTGTTACATTGAAAGTGGAATGTGAACAGTGTGGTTGGGTTTCTTCATGTAGGAAGTTTATGTTTCTTTGGGAGTCAAAGAAAAGTCCACTATAGGAAGTAGGAGAAGGAATTATAACAATGCATTTATTAGAGTAGGTAATATTACTTAAGCTTCTATTGTTTTCTTTGCTATTGCCAATGTTTTTTTTTTTCCTCTCATTCGTCTGATTTCCTGTTTTATTTTTAATATATTTTTTTTTTTGCAGTTGATGGATGTGACAAATGAGGTGTCATCTCATTGATCCTAGGCCATGGAAATCCACTAAGCGAGCATCACTATAGAGGTGATGGATTGATGTTGTTTAATTGCAATGGGCTTATCCCGATGACCTATTCGTTCAACGGTGGATGGCTAGCGGTGACGGTATACCATTGTCACCATAATTTTATCATTTTTCCAATGTTTTAAAAACCAAACCGAACCGGCCGATCCGACCATTGACTGGTCACCATTCCGGTCCGATCCGGTCTGGCCAATTGGCCCGCAAAGAGGTTGAGCCAAAATCGAACCAGTTGAACCGGCGATCGGACCGCCGAACCGAACGAACCGGTCGATTCCCTCAGAACTGTTAAACTCAATCTTTTTTTTTTTTTTCGTTTTTTTTCCTCTCAACATCCACGCGACTGTTCCCATTGTCGCCGATCACTGGAGCGTTGTCCTGCAAGCAGCAGCCCCCGTGCGACTGTTCCCATTGTCGCCGATCACTGGAGTGTTGTCCTGCAAGCAACAGCCCCCGCGCGTTGGAAAGCCCTCCCCCAAAACGCTGCAAAGCCCCGTCGCCGACCACTCAACCCCTCCTCCCTCGTGGCTATTCCCATTGTCGTCGACAATGTTTGAAATATCAAAATATTTTGGCGATATTTCTCAAAAATCATGGAGTTAGGGTTCATGAAATTTAAATCCATTGGTATAAAAGTAAAGAAACCCTTAGAACAGATCCAGAAAACACATGGAGCAAAGAAAATAGCAATTTTGTTGGTTTTCCTTGGGGGTTTTGCATGGATTTTCTGGGAAATCAAACGAGGATGAATTTTCCCGGAAATCGAATGGATGATGGATTTTCTTGGGAATCAAACAGGGGTTGCAAAGAAAAAAAATAAAAAACATGATTAGATTAGTAACTGCGAGGATTGAGAGCGGTAGAGGAAAGTAGGGCCTTTTTACCTTTTAGGTATTGTGTCGTCTAGAGGGCAACTTCAGAAAAGGGCTTCTTGATGCCTCGAGTGAGAGAATTCCTCCATATAAATAATTATTAATTATTAATTATTAATAATTCATCTTAATTTTTATTAAATCAAAACCGTGGCTTGAGTTCAATGCATGCTACCATTGGACTATGATAGTCTTTGATAATATATATTTAATATAAATTTGTTAAGGTTCATCATTAAAAAAAAAATTAATTTTAATTATTTTATTTTAAATTATATTTAATTGATTAATAAAAAATATAAAAAATAATATTATATATTTTTTAAAATTTTAATACACTACTACAAAAATAGTTTATGGTGTCACTATTTACGGTGTCACTTTTAAAATAATGACACCATAGGGTTTATAATTAATAAAGGTGACACATCATATAAAAAATCTTCAATTGAGGTAGTTAGATGATATTAATTTTATATTTGTAGTGTCATTTTTTGGGAAGTGACATCATATAAAATAAATTTTTTTAAGTATTATAACTTAATGAGCCCATTTTTAGAATTAATAATGATGGATACTATATAAAAATCCCATTGTTTCCATATCTCACCCACAATCCAAAAAATCTCAATATATAAATTCTATATATAAAATCATGATCTTCTTCAACCTTTTCTCTCACCCATCCATAGTCAACACGCTCAAAACCGACATTCTTCACTTTGTGGACTCCCAGGTAACCCAAAATCTCTTGGATCTATCATTTTTTTTTCTTTTATTAATGCCATTATATTAATTGTTTCAACATCTTTGTATTATGGTTTTTGTGAATTGTGTTTTCTTGAGTTGTAGGGAAGAAAAATTTAGGTTTAATCTTCTAGCATGGAAGAAAAAACTATAGATTAATTGATTTTTTTAATCTAAACCAAACACATGATCAAGTCCTTAAAAAAAAGTGAAAAACAGGAAAAAATGAATGATTTTTAATATGTATTTGTGTGAAAATGACAGGTACAGAATTTTTTTAAGATATACTATCACATAATCTTCATCTTTCTAAAAAACGAGAGAGGAGAAAAAAAAAAGAATGATTTTTCTATTTGTATCTAAGTGGGAATGAGATATAGAATTTCGTTGAGAGTATCCAACCCCAAAAGGACCAATCCGGGAAGGCATGTGTGGTATTGACGGGAGATGATAAGATGGAAATCATAACCATAGCCATGTTCTCTCTGTGTCTTTCTATCATCTTCAATTAATTCATGGGCATAGATATTTAATTTAGTTTTTATATTTAGTTTATTTAGTTTCTAAAATCCAATTAGCTAGATATTTTATTTGATTTTATTTTTATATTTAAGTAGTTGAGTTTTGGAAAGTTTTTATATTTTGTTAGTAGAAATAGAAATTTTATATTTTTTATTATTAGGAAATTCTATTTTGTTAAATTGTAAGTATCTATCTCAATAAGAGATTATTAATATTCAAATGAAAGAGAGTAAATATTTTAATGCTCAATTATATTTTAATGTTATTTTTTTTTTACATAAGGGTTTATTTATGTTTTCAATTTTGAAGTTCCCTTTCCAAGTCCAGCAACAAAAGCAGTGTCCAACCTTAAAATGGGCATGTGTGGTACTGACAGGAAATGATAAGATGGAAATCATAACCATAGCCATGTTCTCTCTGTGTCTTTCTATCCTCTTCAATTAATTCATGGGCATAGATATTTTATTTAGTTTTTATATTTAGTTTATTTAGTTTCTAAAATCCAATTAGCTAGATATTTTATTTGATTTTGTTTTTATATTTAAGTAGTTGAGTTTTGGAAAGTTTTTATATTTTGTTAATAGAAATAGATATGAGGACTTAAAGGGTTTATATTTAGGTAGTGCTTGAGCCAAGGAAAATGATAGTCCACTATCTTGACCCTATGCATCACAAACCATGTGAGGACTTAAAAGGATATCGTAAACATGTAAGTTCTTCCTATTATTTTTCATAGTATTATTTTTAATAAAAAAAAATACATTCACCTCAAACACATTTTTTTATTATTTATATATATTAAAACATATAACATTTACCTATTTAAAAATGTACCCATTGAACTTATTTACATAAGGCTCTTCGAATATCTGCAAAGAAAACATCTAAGAGGGAGCCATCTTAGCAACTAGTGCAGGTGACATCCAAAAATTTTCTTTACACATTAGCTTATGCATTTGCACCATTTATATATGTGAGTACTAATGTTATTTTATAATTGATCGATTAGTGTCCAAGACAAGAAGGAGGGTTCGAATGTGGCTACTTTGTTATGAGATTCATTAAAGAGATAATTTTTTATCCTATAATTATTGCTTCAAAGGTATTACTTATTTAATGAATTGTACATAGTTTTAGGCTTCCAATGTTATGCATTTTAATGTTATTTTCTTATTTGATTTCAGTTTGGTAATAAAAAAACATATTCTCAAGTAGAATTCGATGAAATTAGAGGAGAATGGGCTACTTTTGTGCTACAACTAATCATGAATCATGTTGATGCATCATGATCACCATGCATGGTGAGTCCCTTAGCTACTACATGAATTTTTCCATAGGTATTGTATAGTAATGCTTATTCTTTGAATAATGTTTCTATTTGAAAAAAAAAATTAATTCTTAGATTTGTTCATTTATGATAACATAGATCCATGTTTATTTTCTTCAATAAAAATCTCTAAAACTCATTAAATTTTGAAATGCAGGTATATTACTCTTGGGAGGGTGAAAATGGAGAATAAAAAGAAAGAAGAAGGCAACAAGATTTTGGGTTTTTAAATGCAACTCTTATGTCATACGTTGTAGGATTAAATGTTACTTTATTGCAACTTGAGAATTTGATTTTTTGATGGGACTTCTATGTCAATTTATGGTTAGCTTAGCCGTTTTTATGCTTAATGAAATGGAGGTATACATGAATCTTTGGATCTCTTAACCATTCCTAATCATGTTTTGGTTATTGTAAATTACAACTTCTTCTTTTTTATTTTGTGGGTTTGATTTTGGACGTACTATCCTTTTGCTGAACATTTGATATACAAATATTATTAGATGATCAATGTATTATGAGTTATTCCAGAAACATTACAGAAAAATGAGTTAAATATAATATGATTGTTATATTTATGGACAAAATATAAATAGGTTAATCTTATTAATTCATAAGCATTACAAAAATCAACGACTAAAACCAATCATATATTCCACAATAATTTACAATGATGTGATACCATAACTCAAAGGTGATGCATTTAATGTGACATCATAACTCAAAAGATGATGTATTCTATGTGACCTTATCATCAGCTAGAAATACTATGGTGTCCACTTCTGAAATGGGTTCACACATTTATCTCTACTTCTGTGTCACTTCCAAATACGTCACCAATTGGTATCCTCTATGGTGTCAGTGGAGAAGGTGACACTATGTTGTAGTGACACCTTATGTTTATGGTGACTCGTTATAAATGTCACCATATACCTTTTTCCTTGTAGTGATAATATATAAAAATATATATATTTATGATATCATCGGTTCAACCACCGATCCGACCAGTGAACCATGAACCGGTAACTTTTCCAGTTCAATGTCCAGTCCGATTCTAAAAACATTGGTTTCTGAATGTTCCAAAAGACTTTTGCCACGGGGTGAATGGGCCAGAACCACACGGGACTGGGAGAAGACTCTGGAAGAAGCATCAATCTTTCTGTTGGCAGCTGGCATATGGTAGCATGAGGATTGCGTGTCTAATGGATTCCAGAAGCTTCAATGGTGGGGGAGGACACGCCGACCGGGAAGAAGAATCCTCTCCGTCTTGCAGTGGGTTTTTCGGAGAGAGAGGAAGAACAGATCATCATGGCATTGCATCAACACGGCATGACCTAGCGTTTTCTACGAGCTTCAGTTTTCGGCATTAGCACCATGTCCATCTCTGGAAGGAGAACATACCACCGCCATTGAAGATCTACACCAGCACACCAGTTCCATCATTTGGACACTGCAC
>JBAPGN010001784.1:0-17058 GCA_037355405.1 Vitis amurensis | reverse complement strand
ATAAACCTTCACCTTGGTTGGCTTCTTCCATGACCACTGGAGCAAGTTTTCAAGTTATTACAACACTCCGCTTGCAACAGTTTAGATCCCCATATCCAATAAGCCCATCACAATATAAGGTGGTGAATTGTTTAGTGGGAGGATCTTGACAATCCAATTTTCTCTCTTTTTCCACATTATCAGTTGTGGATCTTTGTTTTTATTTGGTTGTAATGTTTCTTCCGTACTTGAGACACTATAAGTTGTATGTTTCTTTTGTAAGGACAAGAAGCATAGAAGTTTCGGCGTCCTCTTTGTTTATTTTGGATGGTTTGAAGGAAGAAGAAAATAGATGCTTGATATGAGTTTGTCGATCAAGATTGAAAAACCTGTATCTCTTGTCTGAGCTAATCTTCTATAGTGTACCCCTTAACTTTGGTTACTTTGGAACTAGTTGGGTTTTGTGAGGGCCGTAGTGCTTGTTTATGTTTGGTTTTGATTGTTTTTTTTAGGTGACGCTTCTATTACTCCCTGTATGCTCTGGTCGCTTCAACACTCTTTTTAAATCTTTGATTACAAATCAAAAAATAAAAAAATTTTTTGACACTATACAAGGTGCTTATACAAAATGATAATCGTTGTAGGGTTGTTTTTTTTACTTGGACACATGACTTGCAAATGAACATCATAGTGACTCAATCCATTTCCCCAATGCAGTAATTGTTGGTTTTTTTTTTTTTTTTGGATAGCGATAGACACTTAATTGAAAGACGCCAAAACCAAGAGGCGCACCCTACTTACACCAATATACAAAGAAAGACCAAAACAGTTGCAAAAAAAAAAAAAAAAGAAAAAACCTAAAAAGGTAAAGCTAGCCAACATCCAACCAACATTTAGAAAGGATCTAAATCTAAAACTGTTGTAGGCCACTGAAGAACCAAGAAAAGAGTTCCGCAGATCTACTTATTCTTTCCTCTGTAGACGTTTCTTCGGTTTCCTTCCCCCCAGATAAAGCATAACATATACACCAAAAAAGACAATGACCATCTCCCAATTCATTCCTCTCCTTCCCTAACCCCTACTTTCCTTCCAGAAGCAGATTCTCCACTGAGCCGGGGAACACCCACTTCCCAAAAATAGTGTCGGCAAGTCTAGCTCTCTGTTCCTACCACATAATCAAAATCGTGCTCTGTCCATTCCTCATTTCTTTACAGCATGCACCTGTTTGACCAGGATCAACCCCTCTCCATTAACTGTTCTCTCTATTAAAATTTCCTAAACTACTTTTTTTTTCCCATGCAAAAATGATTCTAGAGGCATACGACCCCATCTCTTTGCTGGAATAAAGGCTCTTTTCAGCCCTTAGACCATGTTTATTGAACTCGACATTACATTAACTTTCCCCTTCTCATCTTCAAACTAGGATCTCCTTCTTGCGCTTTACTGTGAACATTTCCAAAAACGTTCCTCCTCCAATTCCCATTTGGAAATCTCTAAAGTGACCTCCCACCCTGCCTCACCTCCAATGTCTCCCCAAAGTCAGCCACGCACAGAATTATGGGTTGCATTCTGAACAGCCAAGGGAAAGACTGCGTCCAGAACCGATCCCCAACCCAATCCCACCAAATCTCTGAGTCTATCATTTCCAATCGGGATACTGTTTAGAGAACCTCCCACCCTTTCTATGGTCTTTCCAAACGGCTTCCATAGAATCCCTTACTCTCAAGTGGTCCATCCCCTTCCCTCTCCAATTTTGTCCACAATGATTTCCTTCCAAAAAATCTCCTTCTAGAGGAAATTCAAAGCCATGTTTTCCTACAAACTTGATTGAACTCCAAATCCTCCCAACCCTCCTGTCTATCTTAAATAACCGACCAACTTACGAGGTGGATCTTCCTCTTCTCCAATTCTCCCCACAAAAATCCCTTTGATTCTCTCCATCTAGTTCTCCTTTCTTGGATTCAACAAGCATCCCCTCAACCCCACCACTCTTTGAAGTATGCCTTTATTTTTGTAAAATGAATTCTGTCTCCAATTCAATCCTTTCGTTGCCGCTCTTCCATGGTTTTTGTTGAAGGTGTTCATGCTCTAACTTTTATATAAATTAATTACTTGTGGGTCTTGACAATATATGGCAAATGTCGCATCAACTCACCCCATTTTGTGAATTTTAATAATTTGCAGCATCCACCCAACCCTTACATGCGTACTCATTGCCACCGATTGGAAACTTGAGTATAAGACATGTTGGGATAAAGTTTTAAATGCCAGCTCGTTAACTTTATATGGCCTCTATTTAAAGATGTTTTAACATCAATGGAATAGTAAATGGGAAGAGAGGGAGCATGATACACATGGTATTCTATTAACTCATAATGAAAAGGCTTAATACCAATAAAACCGTCCTCCCCTTATAGAGAATAAAGATGTCCCCCTTTTCAGGCAAAACATGTTAGACCACAGCAAAGTCATAACAAAGCACCCCCCACCACCTATCTCGACACTACGAGCATCACCCACACAGACTCTTGTACTGGTCTTTATAACCCCTACCCCCCAACACAACCGGCCGATCCCAGACGACGTCATCAATAGATCACGCTGCCCACTTCATTAGTGCAGCCCGATCAACGAAATAGCGGAACACAGTCCGTGCACATCCACCAAAATTACTAAGCAATGTCTCTACCAATACCCTAACAGCCTGAGCCACTCGACCCTCTACCTTGCCGCTCGTCTATCCATATAATCAAATCGATCTCATAACGTTCGTCTATATCACACGCCCAACAGAATATAAGTCCTCATACTAATTCCTTCATATCGCACACGCACTCACAATTTCCATTTCCGTTCTTCTTATCATCTGTTGCCTCCCACATCTTCTTCTTAACCTCATAATTCACCGGCACAGTTAGGTTCTCGAATACGTCCAAAATTGCACTGGGGTATTTCTCCCACCCGCCCCTTCCCCGCCAGACGCCCTACTGAATCATTTCGACCTAGACCTCTCTCCGTACCTCATTTCCTGTTATATCCGTAAATTATCACATGCACACTAACTTGAAACTCCTAACGGTTGTCCACCTCAACACAATCACCCACTTCATTCCTATCATTAAACTTACGATCTCTCGCCCTGAGAGTTCAGTATCGACTTCTACAACGGTCCTGCACTATTCGGTTTTCACTAGCAAACATCAAATCAACATTACTGCATAAGCTCGTTTAACAATACCCTACAATCGTGACACTTCAACACTCAGATAACTAACTTCAACAACGAAGCGCACACATTCATCATCGTTCCAACCTACTCGCTCTCACGAATCACATACGAACCACACTCAAAATTTTAAAATGAAACGAACAATTACACATTACTTTCCACTAGTAAAGCAAAATTGGATTGGGTCAACTTGAAATTAGTCATTCACCTGTTAAATGCAAGTGCATGTCATAACAAAAGGAAAACAAGTATACAAATACAAAATAAAAATCAATGGTCACTACAACAATTCTTCAAATAAAATATCACCTACAGCAGTATTAAAAAGATTATTTATCATGAGATGGAACCTGAAAGTGTTGTATATTTCTATCAAATACAAACGCTCGTAATCCTCTGACCCGGAAATAGGACTAGCATAGCACACTGGAGAGACATCACGTGCCACACATTTCACTTGCATTCACCGTCTTCTGGTTCTCTCTGTGAATAAAGTAGCTCGAGCGTCTATGCGATCCTAGACCCTGATCCGACAAGCGGACCCACAGTCGGATCTTGCCCATAACCCTGCCATCAGACTAGAGCTTGGATTAAGGAACACGCATCTCTCCCTCAATTAATTCCTAAGCCAGTCTCCAACCTTCATTTTAATAAAACCCTTATACATTCTCTTACCTCCCCTCCACATAAACACTCATTTGAGATGATGCTTCTGCATTGCACTCCAAACTCCTCTAACTTCTCAACTGCCACTAGCTCTAACAATCTACTGCATTGAATCACACAGATGCTGTATTGATCCTTAGATTGTGCTGCAAATATTTAAAACAAAACCTCGCCCAAAAGTTTCCTCATCGCATCCAAACTGTATCTTTCACACGTCCCTGCCCACCTTCCTTCACTTATAGCCAAGCTCCCCCTACATCTCTGTGCGTATGAAGGACATCTGATCTCGGAGCGCCGCCCCCTAGGATCACCTCTTCTGACAATATCACAATGCCCGCGCTATCCCATAACTATCAACAAAGAGAACAGTATAATGTTGACCTCGTCACTGGAAACCGTCTGTTTCTCGTATCACCCATAACCTAAGGCATAGACAGTTACAGTCATGCTACAGCTCAAAGCGTTCCATTCAATTTCCGCAAGCATAAATAAGCACTCCTGCAGTCTTTAACGCATGCTTGCTCGCCTGAGTGATCTAACAACCGTAGCAATGATTACACTCTCGACTAGTCGCATTCAAATCAACACAATGCCCGGCACTCAGGATAAATTACTAATTTTTCCTCTGTTATATCTTTTCAATGCGCAAACAAGCATTGCATTATCTGAATGATGTTAAAGGTTATCACTCCACCCAGTATTGCAATGTATCAAATGGACCATCTGGTGCCTTCAAAGTCTCAAAGGAAACATCTTTTTAACTTCATCTTTAATGTGTGCGTTCGAAATTCAGACCACAGTTCTATCACCTGAAAGATTGTGGACTGTTCATGGGTAGCTGAGCAGCTCCGGCGACCCCCAATTCGCTGCTTCTCCCCAACTACCATGATGGGTATTACGTTTGATCATCATTCAACAAAAATCATCCCTCGTGCTCACAAACATATCAACCATTTCTCATCCAATATACCCCCACACTCATTATTTAACTAACCAGAGCATATAATCACCACAACACCCACACATCTCCCGTCTGTTATAGCTTATTCCTCGTCATAATTAAGCAATAAATATTAGCATACCTATAAGCTGTCAATAATAATAAATAGTCTCTTAAATTTTAATTCTTAGTAACAACTTTGAGAGAAGGCCAAACTAAGTCCTTAAAATTCAATGTGAGAATGTACCTATTTGCATTATAATATTTATAGTACAAGATAATTTAAAATTATATGTATCACCTCATTTCAGCTACTCGTTACTATACTGATTTTATTATCTAATAATTAAATTACAATGTTTTTTAGAATAGTCTGTATCTATGAGGATTAGTTAATCAATAGGTTTGAAGCAAAGTGAGAAAGTAACTCGGTGATAGTCCCATCATCATAAGGAATTCTACTAGACCTACAGGATATATTGTGTTCAGTTTGTGTATTCGATCCAATGATCCAACCACTATCAACTGGTACTTATGCACATTAGATAAAGACATAGTGAAGAATTAATAATTTATCGATGTTTAAGTAGAAAGGTTTATCGCTTTTTAAAATTTCTCATGAAGAGGTTTTTTTATAGAATAACAATAGTTAACATAGTTCTTGATTATTCATATATATACTCATACTGTATTTAGTCTGTTATTAACACTTTTGAGTGTAATTTTGCCAATATGAGTTAATGTTTCAACAAATATATTGCGCAACATTCTCATTTCCTTTAGTGAAAAGATCTGTATGAACAAAGATTTTTTTTTATAATTTTATATGCTTGAGACTTTACCTTGAAATTACCATCACGTTTATTATTTAGATGCTTGTTATGAGATTAATCAGGCATTAAGGTTAAGTGAGTTGAAAGCGTAGAATTGGAGTAAATTATAAATATCCTTTATCAGGTTTATAATTGATAAAACCGAATCCATCTGATACCAAATAAGGAATGTAAGAGATACAATCACCAATTAATATCATGACTAATATAAATGAACCTAGATATTTATATTAAATAATTAGTGAGATAGCTCTTCAAGATGACACATTAATTTCATCTAGCGTTCTAAGTATGATTCAATTCTTTATAACAATTAGTAGTGAAAACGACAAGTTTGCCTGTCAAGTAGGTATGATCTTTCTAAAATAAAAATACTATTATTGTTCATACCATATCCCCTTAAATTGTACTATCAAAATTTTGATATGAGTCGATAAGTGGTTTGAAAGGGTCGGAAAATCCATTTCTCTAACTATCTAAAATACAATATGATTACTACCCACCAGTGTTAACTGTAGCATTCATTTTTTTTTTCTATAGTTTAATATATAATGGGAAAGAAGAAGGACCTAACTCTTACATCAAAGCTGGACTAGCGAAACTTTAAACGGTTTGAAGGATACTAGGAAGTATGGTACGCAATGAGACTATATCGAAACTTGTGTTAGAGATGAAACTTAAAAGAGAGAGCATCGGAGAAATTGTGCGATGCGTGCATATCCCAGGAAATCAATGTATGTTCAAGAGAGTTGATATGCATCTGAGATGCAAATAGAAAGAATACATGAAAGAGGGGCTATTAATCAGAGCACAATTAATAATGAATAATAAAATTAGATGTTGTTCGTTAATGTCTTGAGGTATATCTTAGTAAATGTACTAATGTTTTAAAGTAGGATTGAAAGGAGTAAGCATATGATTAAAGCCTGTGTGAGAGAGATGGATGCCAACCTAATTGAATCTACTCAGAGAGCGTGTGAAGATTGATGCAGATACTCTCACATAGTTTGTATCCTGTCTGTTCTCGTCATTCTTTCATGTTATGTCAACTTGATGAAATATGAATAAAAGAATTATCTTGTTATATTTTATTCCTTTAATTCCATTATTTTTAAATTTATTTTATTTGATAAAAAAAAATCAAATTAATAAGTTTTTTTTCTATTTTTAAAAAACTAAAAAACTAAAAACTAAAAAATTCTATAAATTTGCATTACAAACTCGATAAATATAAATGAAAATAAAATGACCTGTATATATTAAGGAGGTGTATATAAAAGAATAAAAGAGATAATAGATTACAGACGGCGTGTGTTAAATACAAAAATAATATTTATAATAATGAGAATTATAAAACTTAAGAAAATCAATTATTAAAAGGAAAAATATTAATTAAATTCTTATAACCAAAAGTGAGTGCCCATGCCCCAGCCCGCCGCACGCACAATTAGTTTGCGGCTTATGGGTCGTACCAGGCCACCTATTGGCTTAGTAGGGTCGCACCGACCCGACATAGATTTTTGAATGTGGGTCTCGCATGGGCGCCCACACTAGCACGTTGGCCAGCGTAATGCACCGGTCAATCGGTCTGCCTGAATTAAGCACGATGCCGTACTTAACACCATTCCTTCGTTTTTTTTTTATGTAGCTAATTCTCTCTATTTTGAGATAATTCGACTCAGAGTAGCAATAAAGATGAAACTTATACGTGTCAAAATTATAGAAAATAGATATGCATCACTACCAAGATAGACCTAACGCACTTACCTTTATCAGCCATCAACAATCACACTGTCTTAATCTAATATAGTTTCTGTTCCACTAGGTCGCGATAAAGAACGATTACTTCCCCAGGCTGTTCTCATCATTAATCTTAAAGTTACTGACCGATTAGCCAAAGATTTCCTGCTCTTGATAACGCACGGGTCTTTCTCTCCTTAAGCCTTCAATTGTAAATGTCTTTTCTTTATGCATGTCATGCATTTACCAATGGTCTTATTCCATTAATTTATTATCTCTAACTAATTCTTAATAATTGCCTAATTCTTATAAATATCCTCATTTGGTCCGCCAGCCCCTTATGTTTTTTATGAAATAGGGATATAATATCTCACTCAAGAGAACAGACTCAATCCAACGAATATAGGTTCAAGTAAAATGCGGTGATAGCACCTTTGTTTTCTCTGCGAAAAGTGATAACAAGATAGTTTTGTAGTGGTGTTAAATCTCATAACTTGTCATGAAGCCATGTTAGAATATTGCGACGTTCCGAAGCATGCACACAGAAAATATAAAGCTATGATTGAAGAGCACATGGTTTAAATGGAAATAGGAAAACTTAGACATTAAACACCAAACTAGAGCCTGCACAATAGAGAACAGAATTTGAAGTGAAATCGAAAGAAGTTATTGAAGAGTAAACATTCAAACAAGCTAGCAGGATATCTGATGAGACATATGCTTATCAGAATTCTAAATGTTTCATCCGCTGGAATAAGCTACAGCCAAGAGATTGGTGAGTATTGGTAATTCAGATGTGTCGATGAATTTGAAGCTCTACTGATCCAATAATGCCCATTAGTCTGACAGTATTGCATAATGCACTTAGTGGTTCTGTGCTGTGTTTTATAACCATCACTATAGACTTCTCGATCTAACAATTGACGCAAATTATTTAAGTAAAAGCTACGTAATACCCATCTAAATCCAGAACAATTGTATTATATGAACTTCAACCTTTCCGAAATTTATATAGTTGTAGTATTTTAATTCTATGACTCTTGGTCACTTGATCAATGGAATATTTTCTAGATCCCCAATGTCAAATAAACTTCAAACATATATAAAGAATAATACTAGATTTGCCGTATGTGAAGAAACAACAATATAAAAAGTCGTATTGTCTAGCTCTGCCTTCTTCTTTGTTCAAAATGCTTCAAGTCAGCATATTCAGGTACTAATCTTTAAAAATAATTTATGGCCATCATAATTTTTTAATTTTATTTTAAACAGACATATATGACTCTTCTATGATACTCAAATATAGAATTATCTGCAGATTCTGAATCTTGAGATTAATAGCGAATCCCAAAGAACAATACTTGAAAACTTTTTGCTTATTTTCTCTCGCGAGTAGAATTTAGGTAGTGTTTTCGTTTTCTGCCCTAATGACTTACATCTTCAATTAATCAATGAATTATGACTAAAGATCCTATTTGACCAAACAATAAAGCATCTCCAATAAAACTCTATCATTCCGCATATCTTTGTTTCTGATGGTAGAATGTGTTGCCAATCCATTGTCGAAACCAAATATAGATCAGCAACTGTGTTTACTTAAGTGCACAAACATTCATGTAGATTATAAATGCTGCGTGACCCAACACATTATAAGCTGATTCAAGCCAGGTAAACTATCCTCCATTGAAGATGATATGGTATTAATTTTCTTTTTTTATATTCTTGAATATATGAATGCCTCAGCAGTTGGTGCAGAGGACTTTTATTAGTAGTAATGGTTCCAATGATGTAGCAGAACCAATATGCCCGCCATGTAATTGGTAGATTCTGCCTTGAAGATTTGTGACCCGGATTATGTGTGCAAATGTATCTATGTTTAAGTAAGAGAATTGTGAATTTTAATATCTAATCTTCTTATTATTTGTCAAGCAGTTTAGAATAAATCAGCCTTCTGTTTTCTTCTGATGTCTTCTTATGCTAATAATGATTTAAATCGAAATCGCGTGAACCTTGAGCTTAAAATTAAAAACTTTTCTTAAGTTTATCTTATTCTCCAGTTCTTTTGTGTCATCTTTGGACTGGATACACCAGTTGGTAGAAATAAGTACTGCATTTAGAACTATGTACAATGCTTGTGTAGTGGATAAGATGAAAAGTAATAATTTTTTACTAAATCCTACATTTTTTAGATCACATGGTTAACATGCTCATGGAATATGGCAATTATGATGTTAAATAATACTATATTATTAACCTAATGGTAAAGATTAAAATATCAATTGTATAATACTCGAATTTCTGAAATATTAAATACTTTGTAATAATGCTAACAAAATTAATGATTAATTATAGATTTAATTATGAAATAGAATAGTATCTTGACAATAGAAAACCGAGTTTGATTTTTTATATTTAACCATTATAATTATACTGATCACTTTTAAATTATTTTTTAGACAATGATTTTCCTTGCACCAATAATACAGTTTATTTTAGATAATAGCATTTAAAACTACTTTTTTTTTTATAAAATCGTGGATTGAGAATTGTATAGAGTAAAAGTGTGATGTTTCGAGATTTTATTACTTAACTATTGATAGATTTAAAAATATTTTTAAATTGTTCATATTTTTAAAATTAAAAAACATATTTATTATACAATTTGCTTTGTTTTTTAACTTTATTTTCCTTAGGTAAGTACATTCTTACTTGTACTCAAAGTTTTATTGTATTGGACACATATGTCGTTATTTCATTATTTCAAATGTTTTGGTTATAAAGTCATACCCACTATCACCTTTTTCACCCCTATATTAGATAATATATTATATAATGGATGCCCAGCAAAACAACTTTTAATGATCGATAGACCACTCATCTATTCTATGTCTTATAGAAATAATGTATTCAATTCTTAATAAGTTATACTATTCATTCCACATTGCTTAATAATGTGATATATATCTTTTACTCTGAGACATCCATTCTAGATCAACTCTGACTGCATATCTCAATCTAATACTTTTTTTGACCACAAAATTGATGAATAATAATGATTTGACTAAATCTATATACATACTAATTCAATATATTAATATGAAGTGAAAATGCCATTCCCATATAATGAAAGTCTATAATCCTAAAGAGATACACATACTTTGCCTCCATATGGAACATAGTCACTAATTCTCCACCGCCATTAAATAACTTTTTGCCATCAATATGAACATATGATTAAATGAACTCGCTCTTAAAATTATAATTGCAACTTCTTTACATATGGAATGTAAATACCACCCCTCTATTTATTACTTTTGACCCATTGATGTCTAGTCCCAGCGAAAAGATTTGATGCCCAAGAATATAGATTCAAAGAACACAAAGAATAAACACAATCACATATACGTACACGAGGTTTTAACGTGGACATTGTATCAGCCAACCATAGCTACCGTCCGAGATGACTAAGAATAATTTCCACTATTACAAAAGATAATATTACAGAGGATAGAACCAGATACAACTAATTTGTTCCCGAAACATCCCCATGTTTCCCCACTCCTTTATCCATACCTTTCACTACCGAGCCCTCTCGCTCCACCAGTACCTCCGTCTCCTCACATCTCTATCAACCCATCGTATCAGTTGTTCTCATAAGGTGCCCAAATCTCCACTCATTAACTTCTATTTTCCTCTTCAGATATTGACTCTGGAAGAGTATTTATAGAGTATTTCCAACAACCATTTCCTCATTATTTTCTATAATGAAGTGTATCTAATTATTACTAATTTCTTATTGCATATTTACTATTTTAATAAATCAACCATAGAAATATTCTAGTATAATATTTTTTACAAATAAAGTAAAATACAATATTACTATCACTTTGAAGGATTGAGGACACTTTACCTAACAATGCGTCCACCGTGCGTACCAAATCCGAATAGATACCCTTAAATCTTCAATTCTCTTCCATGATCACAAACCTTTTTGTTCTTAAATCATATCATTCTCACGATATGATGAAGAAGCAAATCGATCACCTTTTCTAGTAAGATAGTTCCTTTTGTTTTCATTCTTGTGCTTGTTATACTTTTGCTCTTCTAGGCAAATCGTACAACCCAAGCTCATTGATAGCCAAAATTTGCTTATGACACGCAGAAATTTATGATGGCCTAACAATTAAATGTAGTTCAGATGATATACAAAGATAAACACATCACACATACAGTACACGACGGTTAACGTGGTTCGGCCAACCATGCCTACGTCCGACGATGAAGAGAGAATTTAATTCCACTATACATAGGAATATTAATAGAGGAAAAAACCAGATACAACTATTGGTTCCCGAAACATCCCATTTTCCCCACTCCTTGTATCCTATACCTACTTCAAGGCCCTTCTTCTGCATAATATAATATTTTCCACCACTATAATTTATCTCTCTCTCAGATCTTCTTTTCCATTCTTCTGATCTCATCTCGTTTAGTCAGTTCTCTATAGGGCCCATCTGCAAGTCTCATAAAATTAATCTTTTCTCGCCTCATACCTCTAATAAAGATTATAGCAGATCATTTCCAACTATATAGCGTCGCTTATTCTATTAAGGTACAGTTCTTAATACTCACTAGATAAAATATATCAACCATAGACATTGTAGGTGTTTGGTTAATATTCTGTATATAATTATTTTACAAATATTAGAATAATCTATATCTTAATACTGATACTTTTGTAGTTCACATTGCCTTCTTCAATTTGTGATTGGGATTTCCCGTTTCCTAACATGCACATGAACCAAATTATTCTTGCTACATAAAAAATTTAATCAACACTAAATTGTAAATAAATTTTTTAAATATATATTAAGTTATATATTATTATAATTGATTTTATTCTTTTTTTTTTTTTTTACCTTCATTATCAGAACATATTGTTAGCTATCTTACCTTTTCAAACAAATGCCCTCAATTTAAAAAAATGATCATTCAATAATCAAATGTAACTAATGTAGGAGAGAAGTTAAGAATAAAAAAAATTGCGTAACTATACAATCGTAAGAAATATAATAAATAATAGTATCATTTTCCTTCTCATGTCTAAACCTTTCAAACTCCTACTTGATAGTAAATGTGTTATTACACACTGTTAATTACGTGGTCAAAGAAATCAATTGTTCCCAACCATATTAACTAATATCCAAAAGATGTGAGATATAGAGCTATGTAAGCGATAAGAACAATATTATAAAATTAAAATATATTAAGATGCAATGAACTTTTCTTCTTTGATTTCTTGTTGATAAGTTTTATTACATTTTATTGTTTAATAAACCCCCCCATTCATTTATCTGTGCTTATATAAATAGTTAAACGTGATGTCTAATTATTTCACTTTACCCTTATTTTAGAAAAAAAATTAACATAAAATAATATATTTAATTGTAAAGAAATTAGAAACATAAGAACAGACATATATAAAAAATTATTTTTAATTTTTGTCAAATTAAAAGTAATCTCAAATTAATAATATATGATTGAATAATCAGAAAAATAAAATCAAAAAAAATATCTTGAAAATTTAAACGCAAGTCACATACCACCACTAAATAAAAACAATAGAACCACAACAAAAATTTATAAAGTATATTAAAAGAAAAAGAAAACTTTAATCATATTTAAACCTCTTTTTTACTTTCAGTACTTTTTTTTTTGCCAAAACTTCAATTCTTTTTCCATGAATACCAATATTATAATTTTGATTGCTAGCTTTTTTTTTTCTTTTCGAGAACTCTCAAACCAGAAAAAAAACTATCTTTTTATTTTAGAAAATGTTTGGCAAAATTTAAATGTTTATTTATTTATTTGCATTAATTTACCTAGTTATTTAATATCTAATTATATATTAATATATAAATTATTTTAGTAAATTAAAGATTATCTCCGGTCAAACAAAAAAAAGAAAAAACGGAAAACTATAAGAATTAAAGTCCCAAAATTAATAATTGTTAAAACATAATACATAAACAATTTTCATTTAATGATTCTTAATAATAGAAAAGGAGATTGTTTATATGAAAGTAATTTCTAGATAATTAATACTATAGTCATATTTATTTATCACTACATTTCTTATGTTTTTCATGTTATATTATATGTCGTGTGTCTAGAGTACAATTATAGAAATTCAGAAGGTAAGTGAAAAAAAATATTCATTTGTAAAATAGAAAAAAAAAAATCATTATTAGTTAGAAAATATAAATAGTATACCAATTAGGAAAGAAAAGAAAACGAACATTCTAATCAATAACATTTAAAATAATAGAGAAAGGAAAAGAACATTATAATCACTAATATCTAAATTTTTAATAATTTTATTTAATTGAAAGGATCATTAAAAACTCAAATTTTCAAAATTTAATCCTCTATCCCTTTTTGCCTCATTAAACAAAAAAAAAAACTTCATTATTTTTTTTTATAAAAAGTAAAAATTCTTTTCAAAACCTGATAATAAATATTAAAATAATAAATAAATATTTGATGAAAAAAAAAAATGAATTATTTTTCTATTGAAAACATGAAAATGGCTAAATTCACAAATTTGAAGATTATTTAATCAATTTTAATCAATTAATACAATTTTTTATAAGGCACAATAAGTTTTCCTTCCAAAGTTTTGCCTATAATTTGTAGTTATATTTGATATATAATTAAATTCTTATAAAAAAAATTTTAAAAAAATAATATTTTATTTTCATCTCTTCCATAATACCAAAAGTCAATTCAAATACACTTCATTAGATCTTCTTTTTTTAGTTTAAATAAAAGATGAAAATTCGTAGGTCGGATATGAAACAATAAAATTCCAAAAATTTCAACGAAGTAATTGTAATTATTATACTAACAATTTTTTTTTGTTTCAAGATTAAACTTTTAAATTTAAAGATTTAAAAGAATATTATAAACCCAAGAAATTGAAAGTTGTGAAATTAAAGAAGAAAAGGGAGAACTCTCTGGATATCAAATGATTCTATCTTCCACTTTGGTTGAATGAGTTTATAAATGATAAATAAGGAATAGAAATTAGAGAGAGTGTATACAAATGTTTTATATTTTCTTGATGATATTTAATATATGGTTGGAACCTCACACTTGTCCGTGACTTCATTATTCTTGTGTTTAATTCACAAGTGACTCTAGAAAGCGATAGGTAAAATGCCAAGACTTGTAATTGTACCTTCCACTATCTTTTGATCTTTATTACTATTATAATCAATAATAAAAAATACATGTCGTTTTCGTGCTACGAGCCCACGTTTTATGTTGAAGATATTGTAATGCAAGTCAGATAGAGACAGAGTTCTTCTGAAAGTCACAAAGGGCGTACAAGGTTGTTTATGTTTTTGTAGACTTTAGATTGCTGTCCCACTTCCCTTCCTGCCAAATTTCTGGTTCCTTCCTTCAAATTACTAATTTGAGCGATTCCTTTCTCTCTGTCACTAATGATCAAATTTGTCTTTTCTATCTCCATGGACTAAAATTACTATCACCTCTGCCTGACAATAGCGACCTATCGACAGTAGGCAGCAATTCTGAAAGAGACTGTTCATTGTTATTGTATAAAGAACATCCTATTATATATAGTTGTTAATATGTGTAAATAAATCATTTTAAGTTTATAATAGATCAGAAATATTATTTAAAAGTGTCCTAATAATTCATCGGATTTGGTGTCTGATTGTTTTACTATTTTATTACATATTGTTATTATGATATTTAAAATTTAATTATCGTTTATAAGATTTTGCTTGTCACATCTATTTTTTATGTCGGAAGAAACCGGTGGAGAATTATTTTTTCTTAACCAGCGTGCGTATATAAGATCATATGAGAGAGGAAGTGTTGAGTTGCTATAATGATATTTTATTCTAAACTAAATTACATCAGACTCTAAATTAATAATGTGAATTTATTTTTAATACTTCTGCATATTTTGAAAAAAAAACATTATTTTTTAAAAATTTTTTTACTTTGTTTTTTCAAAAAAATAAAACTTTATGTTAGAGTTATAATCATTCGAATCGCATATGCACTGTCTTAGTTTTCCTGGTTTTCATCTTTGTAGATGTTATCAGTTTGTTATCGCGTCATTTTCAAAATTTAATTATTGGAAAATAAGATGTTAAGTATAACAACGTGTTTTAAATTATATCTCCTTTCAATTTTTATTTACTTTATTGTGTGTATCTCCTTCCTACAATAATAATTAGAGTGTTTAGTTTGATTTTGTTTCGAGGGAGGTATTGTTATTCTTTAATTTATATATTTGAATTGTATACCGTTTAAGAACACGCTTATTATCTCTATTTAATTTTATATAGATTCAAAATAAATTTATGATAAAATATACATATAAGTCAACATTGCTTACCATCATTAATTAAGAAAATAATTCACTATCATCAAAAAACTTTTTTTTAAAGGCTGAAAGCTAATCTAAAAAAATGTTAACTCAAAAAATTAATTCATCATAAATTAAATTCAATCCACATGAAAAGCCATCTCTCTATACCGGTAAAACAAAGAATCGTTTTCTTCTTGTGAAATCACATCTTCCAACCCACCCCCATTTATTACTTTTTGACCCATTGATGAACGAATAATGTGACTCATCTAAAATATAATTCAATGTACACGGAAATTGCAAAAACAAGAGTGTTGGTTGTTGAATGCTTAAAGGAAGAAAAATAAAAGTGAAATGTAAAAGAGTGAAGGAAAGCTTCAAGAGTGGGATTAGTGATTGAGGTAGGGTCTTGGCTCATGTGAACCCATTATAAATCAAGTGCAAGTGGATACAGCTAATGAGAAATAATTGAGAAAGGAAAAAGACATTCTATCCATCTAGGTCTAAAATAATTGAGAAAGGGAACAAAAATTCTAATCACTAACATTTAAAAATGAATTGAGAAAAGAAAAAAGACAATTACTGATCACCAAACATCTAAATTTTTTTTAAGATTATTTAATTAAAAGAATCATTAAAACTCAAAATTTTAAATATAACCTTTATCCCTTTTGACCATTCATTTAGACCCCAAAAAAAAAAAAAACTTTTCCCATTATTTTTTATAAAAATAATAATTTCTTTAAACCTATATATATAATACTTGAAATATAAAGGAATATTCATGTTAAAAAAATTTGATGTTACTTTTTCATTAAAAACATAAAAAGGGTTTAAATCATCAATTTTTGAAAATATTATTCAATCAATTGAATTTTAATTAATGGCCTCACTTCCACGTTTAATTCTTGTTAAAAAATGAGAAAAAATGCAACAAGACTTGTATGAAGATGCACTAAAAATAGTCAAATTTCACTCTCAATACTTAATGACTAAACTGCTTTGAAAGTCATCATTCAATTCAGAGATTCAAATACAATAATCTTTAAACAAGTCATAATAATTAACACAAACACAATAATTATATCAAGAAACAAACACATAAACTAAATACAAAACTCTCACTACCTTACATCATTATATAAATACAACACCCATATGCTTGACATCCTCATGATATACTTGGTGCTAAACCCTTATGAGCGAATCCACAATCATGCAATTTGTGCTTATTTTTCGATTGATACTTGAAGACTCCTTACTG
>JBAPGN010001783.1:62613-82295 GCA_037355405.1 Vitis amurensis | reverse complement strand
ATTATTGCACAAGGATGGCGAACGCAAAGAGAAATAATCTGCTCATGAGCATTCTTGAATGAACAGTCTCAAGCTATTTAACCACTAATTCAGAATCGAAACTTCTGAGATGCCAAATGTTCCATGCATATTCTTCACTGTTTTTGTCGTACGAGAAAAGATAAAAGAAGTACAACTATCAAATGACTACAATCAAAAGGTCTTTACACAATTGGAGTTGAATAGAAGAAGTTTAGAGCCATTATCAAGAACAGTTGTCGTTGTTCCATCCAAGCTGAAGGCCAATTTCGCAGGTGCGAATCAACCTTTGCTGCGGAATGATTTCACAAGCCACTCATTGCTTAAAGAATTATAAGAGATAAAGCTGTGAAATTTCACAGCTATTTTGTGCGCCTGTGAAATTCTCCTGATGCTTCAAGAAATTTGTGACCGACGTTTTTTGATATTTTGGCTTCAATATTTGATGTTCTAATCCGAGTGTCTCTCGTTGTAATCCACCAATTGAGGGATTCTTAGTTGTTAAGACAAGAACACGGGCTGAATAACTGATATATTTGTTGATTACCTATACCAAAAGAGTGCTATTTTGTAGACCTAATAATAATGGTTTAAGCACCTTTGAGTAGTAATATATCATTTTAACCAATTAAATTCATTAAGGTCCCTTAGTAAATGTGTTTTACGCATTTGTGCAAGTTTACATTTATCAGCTTATGAGATCAATTCAAACATGCAAAGTGATGGAGGAGCTACTTGACAAGTTAAAGCAGGATTTTGGAAGTTTACAAGCTTGAATTTCAAGTGGAAACACGAGCACAAGCCATGGGAACACCATTTTGCAAGGAAAGAACAATGGAGAAGAGGAAAAACAGAGTGAAGGAAACAGCTGCAGTCTTCTTTCGCACTTTTGAAGCACTTCCCGATGTCCATTTTTTGTATGCTATATACCATTTAAAAGCTTATGAAGTCAAGAATCCAACGCTTCAAACCGTGTATGATTTGGAGCTGAAATGAGGAAGATATGGCCTTCGGAAGACAACTGCATCATGTCAAATGGCCAATTTCGCAAGGGGATTTTCTTCATGGTGCGAAATTTTGCCATTTCGCACCATGAAGACCCACATTGCGAAAATTTCGCAAGGAGGATTTAGCACATTGCAAAATGCCTTTAAAATCCTCTGTTTCTCCACGCACGCACCACCGACTTCCCAAATATTTTTTGCTTGATATTTTCTCGTGTAAATTCCTTTTGTAACCTTGTATTCAGCCGACATAAGGCTTTATCTTGTAATTTTGCTATATATAGAGGTGCACAACACCTCCAAAACATATTGGGAATTGGGGGATCGATCCTCTGTAACTTAGAAATATATAAAGCTCTATTTTTCTCTCTTCTCCTGTTCTTCCCCGTTTCTATTTTCTTAGTAGCCAAACAGCCTCTGAGGGCTTTTCCTCAGAGGATGATTGGCTAAAACTTTTAGTTTCTCAAAGTGTGGATGTTATGTGATGGCTTGGATGCAATCCCATGGAAATTTCTCGCACCCGGAAGGTAAGGTAGTCGTTTTTCATTAAAGGTTCATTAATGCAAAGTTTGGTTTTTATTTCCTTTGGACAACTTCCAACGGCCAATACTTGATAAGCTTTTGGATTTCTATCCATTAGTTATCTCCTACGAGCTATTGGAAGGTGAGGTTTTCAATTCCAAGTTTTGCATTAATCCATTAGAACCAATTTCAATGGCCATTGAAAGGTGAGTTTATCACCTGGAATGACTTTGAGTTGCCAATATTTGGTAAGCTTTTGGCTTTAGACCATTAGTTATCTCTTACGAGCCATTCAAAGGAAGTCTAAGGTGAATAACCATTGATGAAATTCACTACCATCTGTTTTGCCATTTTAAAGGATTAAAACTTGATTTGCTAAATTCATACCAGTTCGGGAAGCAAGCATCACCATAGTTGCAACCCCAACGCGAGGAGCCTATCCTGAGATTTCCAAATTGCATAAGAGCCAGAGTATAGCTATCCTATCTTTGAGAAACTTGTTTTTACACCCTTTTATTTTAGTCTTTAATGTTAGCTTAGATTAGTTTAAATCTTTCTAAAACATTTTCATCTTCTTTTAAAGCTAACATCCATAAGAAAATCACCTATTTTCCTAATTTGAATATCACTTGTGTTTGCGAAAACCCTTCCCAGTGAACGATCCTAGAACCACTATGCTATAGTAGCTTGGCTACTTCAGTAATAGTATTTAAGGTATAAATTTTGTTGATACGCCTTTAAAGCTAAGCTACCATGAGTCGCATCAATTGTTTTGTAATTTCCATTTTTTATCTATCTCGGGAGCTTGTTCTCAGAGAATCAACTTTTTGTATATTTTGAAAGGAAGTAAAACACAGAGCTTTGCTCTGCCTTACCTTCTCACTTTGATTGTATTTTTCATTCACTAGCCAAACAAGCTCTGAGGATGTTTCTTCAGAGGATGGGTGGCTAGGCTTTTTGTTTCTTGGAGCTAAGGTAGCCGAGGAAAGGGCCGAATGCAAGAATTGGTAGTTTTGTTATTTCAGCTATTAATGAAGAGAAAGTGTAACCCGTTTATGATTTCTATGTTTTTAGTTAACTTCAAACGCTTTCAATTCACCTGAGCCAACACTTGGTAAGGCAAGTGATCTCCATCCATGGAGATGCACTAGTTTACCTCTTGCGAGCTTTTGGGAGGTGACCTGAAGGTAGGATTTTCTAGAATTGCCAACACTTGGTAAGCTTTTGGACTCTAAGGAGGCATCCATTAGTTATCTCTTGTGAGCTTGAGAAGGGAAGTCCAAAGTTAATGATCACTTTGAATGGCAAAGGCTAGGTGAGAGGCACGAGTCATTGCAAGTTGCATCAGTGAGAGAGAATTAAAGTTAAAATCCATTTAAGGGATGCATCTGTACAACACCGGTTAGAGAGTGAACTATATGTTAACTCTCCAATACGAGGAAATGAACCAAGTGACCGAAACTCTGTTTTTGCATGAGGAACCTCCCCTGTGAACCTGAACCTCCAAGGAATGTTTTCTTTATAAAGTAATTCCCATTACTTTCTTTTTAGTTAGCTTGTAACCAAACCTTTTTCAACCAAAGTTTATGTTTTCTTTTGAAGCTAACCTTGAAATGAAAAGGCACCAATTCAACTTTAAATTGGTATCACTTGTAAGTTGAAAACCCTTCCCAGTGAACGATCCTAGAGCTACTATGCTATACTAGCTTATGCTATCCTAGTGCATGGTGATATAGGTTATAAATTTTGTTGGTTACTCCCATCAGAGGACCAAAATCAAGGGCATCAGCTGGGAATACACGAATCATTGATTTTTCTAAAATGCATATATAGGATTATTGTATTGCCTACATTTTAGAGGAAGTCTTAAGGTGAATATTGCATTTTGTGTTTTCTTAGCAACCAATCATTCCTGTTTCTTTTTATTTAATATTTTTTGTTTTAATTTCTGTTGTGCCCATTTTGGATGAGAAATGTACCGTTAGGTTTGGTATTTTGGAGGAAAATTTTACGATTATTTTCTTTTTAAAGCAAGAAAAGTATTTATGACTTGATTCCCACATGGCCGAATCATTGTTTGATTGTTCTCTCTGAGATTGTCATTTTTGAATAACATTTGCTGTTTTTGTTCATAATAATTGTTTTCTCTTTTATTCATATGAAATGGAGTAGATGTGGTTGGGACTAGTTAAAACAGCTAAGGAATGAGGGATCAATGTGATTGAAACATATGTGTTCTGGATTGGCCATGAACTTTCTCCAGGCAATATGAGTGAGAGTAAATGTATTTAGTTGTGCTTAAGCTTGATGTTCCTCTATTTCAATATTTGATGATTAAATTGATTTGAATCATTTTCCCTTGTAATTTGAAAACTTTTAGTATTACTTTAGGGGATGGTACGATCTTCTCAAGCTTGTGATGATTGTTCAGCAAGATGGGATGTGGTTGATTCTCCATATTGGTCCATTTGTTGCAGCAGAATGGAATTTCGGGTGTGTAGACAAAATCTACATATTGTATTTTTTATATTTAGAATAATGGAGGTTCACCCTCATTTCTATTATTGTTTTAATGAATATAACTTTTGAGAAACTCTTTGAATTTTAACTGGTTGTTTCCCGGGGAAGGAAAATGATTAAAATGTTGTTCTATGATACAATGGGATTCCTGTTTGGTTGCATTATGTGGTAGGAACTGTCTTCCGGACCAATAGCAAACCCTTTAAGGTATATAAACGGAAACGTAGATGTCTGGTTTTTGGTAGATTCATAGATATGGTTCCGAGAACCTTACCTTTTACTATCTTTAGATGATGGTGCTTCTGTTTCGAAATGAAGTGTGGCTTTTTCTAATTGATTTTGCTGCTTGAACCTTACCTTTTAATATCTTTAGATAAAGGTGTTTCTGTTTCAAAATGAAGTATCTTTTTCTAATTGATTTTGCTGCTTGTTACAATTCAGTATCACATGCAGAAGTTCATGACACTCATAGTGAACATAATGAAGAAAGAGAAGCTTTTTGCATCTCAAGGAGGTCCTATAAACTTGGCGCATGCAATTATAACTCTTGAAGCAAAATGACGGGTTTATGTTTGGTTTGCCAAGAACATGAAGCAAAATGAAGTAAAGTGGTTCTTGATTTAGGTTTGGATTCTCTCTTTCAAACCTATGTTTTGATCTTTTCCCGAACGTGACCTAGTTCTAATTTGTACGATGATTTCTTTCCTTTCCTTGGTTTTTCTTCGGTTGGCCAAGAAGTTGAAGGAAAATGAACTCTTCTTTCTTTTTCTTGATTTATCCCTATTGATCAAGCCTATTCTAGTACTTCTTGTTTCCTGCAAGTCTTGCTTTTATTTTGTATATATAGTCAACTGTATGCTTTTGTAAGCTTGTTTTCATTCTCCTTGATTTACGAATATATAGTCAGCATATAAATGCTATTATTGTGGTTGATCATAAATTCTTACATCTGGTCCATGGGCCTTATATTGTTTTCTTGTCGGGGGATTTTATTTGTCTTGTCTTCTTTATGGGAAACTCAAATTATGTGCTTGAAATGGTTTTGCTTTCCTTTTCCTTTTCTTTCCTAAGGACACTAATAGTGGCTTACATTGTAGAAACGTGGCTTATGATTCCTCCATGGGTGGTTGCCTTCATGTGTTGCATTCTACTTGTTCAGATGATGTTAAATTAACAGCTGCAAATTTAATTAATGTTTTATGTCGGTCAATTTTGAATACCAAAAGCCTTGAACTTAAGGTTAATTTGGTCTTGCCCCATTTCTATATATGCAAGCATGGTTATTCCCAAGATGCATTCATTTTGATTAGAGGGACTTAATTTGGCTTGGGGAGCTAACACCTATTTTAAAAAAAAAATTAGGTTGCATTGTGCAATGCATACATATGGATTGCTAAAACATGTCCTCATATCTGGAAACCAAAATCTCTTATTTATATACTTCTTTCCTCAAAACCCTGCTTGCCATTGATAGATTGCTTTCAAGCAGCTCTATCCATACCTGGTCCTAATTGTGTTGGAGCGAAAACAAGTGACACAAGTGTGGTTTCATCAACCTCAAGTGATAAAAAAATTAAGAACGTGAGAGTTAGAAGGAAGCGACCTATTCAGGACCAGGACATTTGCAAGAGTAAGCGCCAAAAACTTGAAGAAGAAAGTATGGCTTCCGATGTTGAAGTTCATGTGTCATGCAAGCTATCTCATATTGTTACTTGTGAAAGAGGACAAGAACACACAAACTACATGCACATCTCACTTCTCTCCTTTGTTGAACTACTGAAACCCCATGTGGTCAAAGATAAACCATTTAGACCAGAAGTTTCTTTAACTGCTCTTAGCATGCTTTGCATTGTCTTCTCTAAATATCCACAGACCAATATGTCATTTTTCATCACTTAACAGATATATGCATGGATCCCTTGGATATGTGAGCAGGTATGCTGTGATTTATAACTTGATCATTAACTTTCTCTATCAGTCTCATATTTTGTTGAAAATTACATCTTGTAGGTAAAACAAGGCTATTCAATCGCACTTGATTATCCATCTATCTAGAACCAGTTCACTGTGTATTGCAAAGTAAGGCAATGGACCTAATCTTCTTCAAAATATTCATGAAGCCTTCCTTTAGGTTTAAGGAGATGTAAGTTTGGGGAACAGCTTTGAGGACTCTTGTTAAGAAGATTGACACTTTGTTGACAATAATCTCTATAGTTCTCTAAATAATAATATAAAATGACTTCCTTTATTTTTTTGGATGCTGCATTGTGAGAAATAAGATAATTTTGCAAGGCTATTCATCCCATATTATGCTAATAGGAAAGCAGCGTATAAGAGCAATGCTAAATTGGTAAATATGCCAATTAATCAGGCCTTTTCATTTCTTGTTATGCAAAAATATTAGTATATTATACCAACATTATGATCATAGGTATATGGCTTATCTAATAGCAATAGTACCATTCTAATCATTATTTCAATTTTTATCATGATGAAAGGAGCATAACTGATTAGAGATGCATGCAATAGCCATATACCGTTTCTTTACTTATTGCTGATGCATTATGCATTCAACAAATATTTTTAATTCTTCAAGGTGTTGCCTTGTTCAACTAATTGAATATTCTTTGAGAGAGACACACACAATAGCCATAACATTTCAGGTTATAGCTTAGTGAACATGAATTTAGCTTGTAATCTGCCTAGCAATTAGATTGTAGATTTTCGTCTTTTGGAAGTTTTTCACTTTACTGTATCTGCTATCATGCCATCACTTATGACTTGCATCAGCTATATCTTATTATTACATTTTATGATTTAGGTTCTCTATCCACAGAGAATACTCTTTTCAGAAATAATGGGGATGGTGCAAATTTTGTGAATATATTGCTAAAGCTTCCATTTACCCATTCTTTTATGCTCATTGAATCTAATCCTCCCTGGAGAACAAAATGTCTCTCGGTCCAAGTTCAATCCAAAATTGGTCTTAGCTTAAAAACTAAAAGCATTCTTGAAGTGTTGGATTTGGGTCTCCAGGATGAAGCCGATGAGGTTAGAATTGAAGCTGTCATTTCTATGCTGGTGATTGTCTTATGGTATGGTCTTGATGTGCTAAGACATATCTTCAGAAGGCTGGAGTAAGTGAGCAATAAATTTCTTTACTGCATATTATTTGTATATTCTTTGTGTTTGATTTGATTCTTCTTGAATTATGTTAGAGAATCTTGTTGTTGTGGGTGTTGCAATTGGGAATCGAATTGCTTGGATTTGATTTGACTATTCTGGATTTGTGTAGATTAATCTTGGTCTGATGAGTGCTGCAATAAAGAATTAAGGTTTATGTATATTAATCTTGCTTACAACCTCAAACTATTATGTATTTCAAGTCCTTCCTCCATCAAAATGTGATTTTTTACTGCTAATACGACTATCTAGAGTCATAATTGGTTAATAATCAGTGTTTGAGTCGCATTTAGAATTTGAGAAGTTTTGTTATTGGAAATTTCTCCTTAAAAGAAGTTTCTACATTTCTAAACTTTCTATTTTCTAAAACCTTTTTTTTTTTTTTTTCTGAAGTTTCTATTTGAGTTTACTTAAAAATCTAGAAGTCTTCTTCATTAGAAACTCTTATTACAAGAAGTTTTTATAAAGTTAAGTTTCAAATTTTAGACAAAAAGTTATTATTTTATTTTAATCTTATTATTTAGAGGTTTAGGAAATAAATAAGAGTCATAACAAGTTACTATATTAGTTAGGTTTCTTTTTTCATAGTTTTATTCAGGTTTTAAGGTTTTCTAAAGCTTGCTGATGAATTTTAAGATTGTCACTGCTATTTATGTAATTCTTTATGTACCCATTTTTTTTGTTTCTGTCCAAATTGCTCTACGACTGTGACTACTATGTGTGACTACTGGGTATATCTAATGTGTGTCACTGCTATTTCATTCGTTGAATATCTTGTCTCTTTCTGTTACATACATGACATTTGTATTTTTGTATGTTTTACTTATTTGTTTGTTTGTTTATTAATTTTATTTTATTATCTTATGTTTTATTATTATTATTATTTATTTTATTGTTTCTCAATTATGTGATTTCTAACTTATATTTATTCTCTTCTATTTTGCATGAGGAAATAGGCTGCATGTTTTGGAAAGGAGAATCAAGGTCAAAACTTTTTAAGAGAAAATAAGGTCAATAGTCTAGAGGTTCGTTTGTTTTTTTTTTTTTTTTTGGAATTGAGAATAAAAAAGAGAAGCTTACCTTTCATACAGAGAGGAAAAGCTAAAGGGGATGAGGTCGGGCTTAGAGAAGGAAGACTATTAGAAGCTAGGGAGATTATTGCTTGAAGGAAGGTTCTTCTAGGTATGGCCACCATTGAAAACTTGTACCTTTCTTATTTTCATATGACTGTGCTTTGCTTTCTTGCACAATTCTAAGTATTCTATTGATTGATGGTGAACCTATGATACCGTTTTGTTATTCTTTTTTTTTTTTTTTTTTGGTTTGGGTCTAAAATGTTGTTTGCTTTTGCAAATGAGAATTTATTATTGATCTTGTTTCAATATTTGCGTTGAATCTTTCATGTGCCACTAGTCCCGGAACCCATTGATTTCAGCATGAAATGGGTTTCCATTTAATGAGTCTTTTGTTTATCTGTTCTCTAAGTCATACTCTGTTTTGAGATTATTCATCTCCATATTTGGTATCTTCATCTGTGTCCTTATTTTTGGTCATGCCTTTGGGGTTTACTTTGATTGTCTAGCTTGTACTCTATTGTGATTGAGAGAAGAGGGTTGTGCTTTAGTGTGTGGTTATAGATTCATAAGTCCAGTGAAGAATCTGTTTGATGTTTATGAAAAAAGAAACACGTTCAAGATGGAATGCAATCATATCCGAGGTTGCAATGAATGGAGATGCATGGAAATCATTCGAACTCTTTAGTATTATGGGCAATCATTCATGACTGTTCCTAGATACTATCAGCATAGTATTCTTGTGTTACAAAGGGGTGTCTGAAAAAGGGAATAACTTTTAGAAGCTAAAATTTGTGATCAGTTTTAGGGATATTGTTAATGGGTTTTGCCCCAAAGTCCAATCCTCGAATGCTGTCGAGAACTTAGTTGATGAATTCAAAGATTTTTATTGGTCCTGTCTATCACATGATCGACTTGTAGTTCTTGATGGTTAAGATATAAGTGTCATTGTTTGGCCTTTGGATCACCTAAATACATTGGATGCTTTGAAATTCCTTTAAGAGAACCCAAATATGGAAGAGAACAATCCAATTGGACTAGTGGATCTTGAAAGAAGGTTTTTGGTGGTCAACGGAGTAATTTGGAAATAAGGTCAAAATCCAATTAGAGAATATAGGTTTGGATGGGGTTTATAGTCATTGTTGGAGTTGAGTCAAGCACAATTGCTTGCCTTCTTGCTAGAAAGCTCTAGGAGGCTTTGGTGATTGGATGCCCGAAGACCATTGACAAGAATTGTAAATGCAAGGAGGATCACTAGACATTGAATTTAATGTTGCATGTAAAATACACGCAAAAATAATTGGCCGTGCATGGCCATCTTCAACTACACTACCTTCTGACCCTCGCATTTATCCCTAGACTCTTCATCCGAAAATGAGTTTTTTCCTGTTCATAGACTTCACCATGTATGGGGAAACTCTAACTTGTTTCAGTTCCTTAATTTGGTTAAATTCACCATCATTTAGTATTAGAGTTCACATTTAGTGGCTTGCCTGACCTGAAATTTGGAGAAAATGAAAATTAGAAAGAAAATCTATCAATGGTAAACTAGCACGAGCTGTAGTATGTGATATCAAGTGATTTAAGAAAGATGAAGGTGAGATTCTGGATAGGTCATATGGAAAATGCCATGGGCCAACTATATTGTTTAATGGTGCTATTAAACCTATGGACCATTCTATACCTTGTTTGGATAAGAGGTCACGATGGAAGAAAGTTCTTCATTGTTCCACATGTGGGCATCTAGGTTGCAAGAAATCTCATCTCAAATTTTGTTGTGATTTCTATGATTCCTTTTCTAGGAAAGTCTATTTGGAAAAGTTAAAGGGGTTTGCATGTCATTATTCCACTATCAGTACTTAGGATGTCTACCTATTTGCCACCTAGACACCAAAGGAGCAGCCCATTTTGTATAAAAGTCTGCTACCAAGGTTGTGCTACAAGGATTGTTGCCTACTTGTTTAGACAATGTGCATGACGAGAGGCAACAATGATCTTAGGAGCAATGGTCGTCACACTCAGTGAGTTGGTCTCCTAGCTTCCACTTGGTGGGGACCTCTTGAGCACTTGTGCTGTTTGGCAGACGAGAAAATGTGATTTCCAAGTAGATACTTAGTGAATGGTGTTTCAATTATTGCCCTGTGGGATGAAGCTGTTCTCTTCTTTCACTTTGGTTGGTGGGTAAGGGGGGATCTGTCAATTCTTGTCTTCAAATTTTGAAGTCAAAGACCACCAACTTTGGTGGGAAGAGGAAAACAATACCATGGCAACCTTCTAGCACATTTTATCTTTAGTTTTAGTCATCCATAAATGAGAATCTACCATTTCATAGTGTGGATAGGGTGCAAAACAAAAAATTACTTTTAGTGCCTTGCATTTTTCAATGAAAAATGAGTCATTGTAATGCTTTGTAAGGGTTATTTGGTGCATTAAACCTTTAAATCAAACATCACTTAGTAATTATTAACCAACTTACAAACGTTTAATCTGCTTTAAAGTACATATCATTAGTTAATTTGACAAGCTCTCATTAACCTCCTAGTTTAATAACTCAACATTAGTAAGATCAATCTCATGAATATTTGCCATTGTTCCTACTGCAAATGTTTCAGTATGAATTAACTGTTTTGCCACATACAATTTCATTATTAAAAAACTAATCATCTGTTCGGTTTCCTGAGAAGATGAAGGAAAAGAAAAGAGTTTTTAGATCTTTGTGGGAATGAAAGTGCTATTGTAGCATTTATTTCTGACCTTCTCAGCAGCCAAATGGAGCATAGAAGAAGTTTGATTAGTGTAGAACAAAATTAAAATTACACTAATGATCAAGATTACTTCTTTCATGGCAGCACTGAGAAGCCTATGGAGATTGATCACCACTTGTATGAAATTAGGTCGGTGGCATACCATGTCCAGGTATTTAACCTTTGGCAAGTTTCTCACATACTTTATATATTACACTTTAAATAAGTTTTCCATTTTTTCCCCCGATGATGATTATGGAAAAATGCCATGGCAGTTGGCAAATTCGCTTCATTGATGGACTTTTTTCCCACTGCAGTAAAGCTGATGAGCCCTCATTGTCCAATATCTAGCATTGCAGTTTCAGGCAAACCCTCTATCTCCTTCGGCGGCTTCACCACGTGCTTGTGCTCCTTACATGCATAACCACCCTCTTCGCTATTTGGATTCATTGGCCTATGGCTTCTATTCCATTTTTAGAGGATTAGTTTGAGTACATGAAAAATCTTGATCCAGTTCGGGATTCTGAGATGCTGCTCATATATCCAAACATCAAGATCAGACCAACTTTCAACCAGCCTTAGTATCCCATGCGCCTTCCATCTAGGATACTTAAGAAACATGCGATGTCTTCTCTTTCCAAAAGAATCTTGTTTTTCATCAGGAGGTTTTGAGTTCCTTCTCTGGGGGCTAGTGAACAGATTGCTAGAATTAATTCAGTGGGCTCTGGTTGCTTGATTGAGGGGTTGCCCGATGTGGAGTGCCTTTTGGATAATCCTGTTCATAGAGATCCATTTGATCCTCACATGCTTGATGGTACTGCCAGGGACCTTAGTGGGCTTGCAAATATATATTGGCCTGACTATTTAGGGCCCTAAGATTTGGATATGTCTTCCTTTAGATACCATAATGAAGATCTAATCTCAAGTGAAAGCCTTGGTGGTTTGAAAAGTTTGGTGGCAACAGTGTGGATGCATTTCAAAATTACTCTTCCTTCAGGTTGGACAAGAAAGGACTTGCATCAATAGTTGAAGCTCAAGAAACGATCTCATTTGCAGATGTTAAAATTGGCAGTAGATGGTTCAGATGGTTTAAAATATGATGGTGGAGATAGTAAAAGACATGGACACAGAACTTCTTATTTAGGTGGAAATGGCAACTTGGAAAACCATGGAGCATATGGAGTTTATCAGTTCCGAAAATAAGCATTATGAGCAGCCTCTCCAAAAGAGGCTCTCCCTAAATGGCCAGAGCCTACACATGTCTTTTCTGTTCCAGAACTAAAAATCACTTTGTCGGAGATTATACAGTATGCTGCTTTTTGGAACATTACAACTGGAGTTCCTTTTCGTGCAATAACTGCGAGAGATGGCCAAAGTATTTGGTTATACTGCCAGTGAACCTATTACTATGCAGATTCAAGGAAGTCAGGTAAAGACTATCAAGGTTGATCAATTGTGAGAAAGAAGGAATTGAATCAGAAAGGATGTTTACCTAGGGATCTGGTGATATCATTGCATCAGCTGTGCAGCCTAAATCGGCAGTCAATCAAATTTCTAAAAATTCAAGTTTATACTCATCTCCTAAGTCTGTATTACCAGCAAAGGTCCCAGTAGATCAAGTTTCCTCGTGGAGTTTTAATCCAAAGGTCAGCAGCAAGAACCATCCAATCCCTCAAAGAAAACTTTAGAAGTCAATATCATTCTAAGCGAGAATAAAGTAGAAGCAAGTCAGACAAACATAAAACAAACTTCAGAATCTATTAGAGACAATGAAGACGATTCCCAAAGTTCCATCAGACAATTTGCTGTTGCTGAACCATCAGAAACTACTGAGGTAGCTAATTCAATAACAATCCAAGATACTGAAGGCAAATCTGGATAATCGACACATGATAAGAATGCGATGGACATGCTAGAGCCAGTTGAGGACAATGCTACTTTAGACACCATTGGAGATGTCAAGGAAAACAATGGTGAAACAACAAATGAACTCTTGGAACCACTACTATTGTGCTGTGAATCTCTGCAATCATGTATCCTAGCTGATGGTCGACTTGATGATCTCATCCGAAGAGTTGCTACCTTTGGAATGGTATTAATGAAGCTTGACTTGTGTTAGTAATATGCTAGGCATGATGAAACACAAATGGATTTAGAAGCTGGTTGACATCAATGGAGCAGGGGATGTGTTAGAGGATTGTTTAAAGGCCTTGAAAATTCTTCCTAAAGTTAACTATGCCATGAGTGGCTATGAGCTGGAAATGTTGGTAACTTCATATCTTTTCTCTTGGAGCTTCGTGGGCTATTTGCCAATGTGCTTTGCACCTACATTGTTTTCGTTGGACGGATATCTCTGCTGTTATATTGATTACGCAGGAATGTACTGAGCAACCTAAGCATTGACATCAGATTACACAGGAAAACAATGTTTCTTGTGGGGAATTAGCTGAGTGTCAACTGGAGAAGGCCCTCATTGCAGTTATTAATTTCCTGCAACTCAAGACAACTGAAGCACTAGTTTTCAAGGACTACCAGTGTGGGCGATTGGCAAGAGGGGGTTTATCGAAATATAGAAATAATGAAGGAGATGTACATTCCTGATTTAATGAGATGCACCAAAAAATTGCGGCAGAATGGAGTTGAGGAATCAGCTTCAGATATAGCAATACAATCTCAGTCACAACCCTACGCACCCACTCTAGTATTGGCCACCTTGGTGCACACTATCCTCTTGATGCATTTCTTTATATCTTTGTGTGAATTTACTTGTTTTGAATCGGGTTTTAAAATCTTTGTTCCATCAAAATAATGTCAATTGTTTTTAAAAATTTATCCTTAGAAAATAAATTTTAGTTTAAATAAAGGCTTGCAGCCATATTTCACTATGGCATGCACTTTTCCTTATTTTCTTATTTTCTTTTAATGATTTTCTCGATCTTCTCAATTTTAAATAAACATAAATAAATTCTCTAAATTCCAAAAATAAAGGAATTCATCTAGATTTCTATGATCTTCCATCCATGATCATTAGAAAGATGAAATTTTGCGCAATTAATTCATGTTAATAAATTGGGAATTGGTAGGGGCCCAATGATATTTTCCTTGATAATAATGCCAATGAATTGTTTGTTTGCGATCATCTCACTTTGATCTACTTCTGTGATGCATGTGAGATATCTTACATTTATCATTGTGTACTAATCTTGTTTCCTATAAAAGCGCATTATTGTTCACTGTTAAGGTATGCTCGCATTCTCACCCTGTTTATTTGTTCTTCATGCATGACATGGGCTTTTTCTGGTTTCCCAGGAGCATGAGAAGTGTATTGGGAAATACTCCTTAGGTAAGTTTACTAGGTATCCCCTGTTTTCTCCCATTTTACACTATTTATATTAATGTGGAGACCATTTGCTCTGATCCTCTCATTTCCAGCCAAGTGGATGAAGGTTCTAGTTGAAAGTCACCTGCTAGCAATGGTGCTCTGGTTGACTTACCTGTGAAAGCTTCTAGCATTCAGATGGATTCACCTTTGGTTCTGAAGACACTGCAGCTGATGGTGAATGATGGTTTTAGGTGGGGGCGTGTCTTTGAAGGGCGCATTCACATGTGTGGAAGTCGGATTCCTTATTTTGCTAGAATCCTTGAATTTCTGCAAGGTTGGGCATTTTTTGAAATGTCCAAAATGGCCAATCTTCTGTTGGTGGGAGTCTGAGCAGACTTCAGCAAACAGAAAGTAATGTGTGGCATACTGCTGCTCTCATTCATTACAATGCTGGTACGCTGCTAGACTCTTAACTAATGGAGCAAACATCCTGGAGCCATGCATGAGTCCCCATCCTGATGTTAACAGCCCAGAATGAAGTTCCTGGTTGAGCACTGAAACCATTTCCAGAGAGGCTTTATGTTGTCCCTCCTAGAGCAGCTAATGGGTTTGGGTTGCCTGAAAATGAGAGGTATGTGGTTGCTGAAACAAAGGTTGTCAAACCTTTTCCTGAACGTTGGACAGGAAGGGCAAGGGTGGATGAATGCAATTCCACTTTGTCAGAGGCTCTTAACAGCTCTAATTTTAGTGGAAGAAATATGAAGAATTCCATTATAATGGAAATGAATGCTTCAAACTTGATGAGCATGAAAATGGTATTGAACTGGATTCGGAGATGAAGCCCAATAGTTTGAACCTCCAGTCTCTTGGAAATTATAAAATTCCTGGGTGTCTTGCTTTTAACAGTCATAGTATTTTTGTTTCTGGAAGATCACTTGATAATCTAGGTTTTTTTGGTGGTGACCAGAGTTCTGATGCTTTTACTTAATCAACTCTAGAGCCAGAAAGGATGTTTAACCAGGGATTTGGTGATCTCATTGCATCAGCTGTGCAGCCCAAATCAACAATTGAACAAATTTCTAACAATTCAAGTTTATCCTCATCTCCAAAGTCTGTATTACTAAAAAAGGTCCCAGTGGATCAATTTTCTTCATGGAGTTTTAATCCAAGGGTACACACATCTGTCCAACATACTGACATGGAGGATAATTCATTTGCATGAATTGCTGCCTCAAAATTTTAATCTGCCTATGCCTCCAAATGCTCAGTATTTGATGGGGGATTCAGTTGGTCACTCATCTAATAATAGTGATAATGAAGGTCAACAGAACCATCCAATCCTTCAGATAAAACTTTAGAAGTCAACATCATTCTGAGCGAGAATAAAGCAGAAGCAGGTCAGATAAACATAAAACAAACTTCAGAATCTGTTAGACATGGTGAAGATGATTCCCAAAGTTCCGTTGGAAAATTTGTTGTTGTTGAACCATCCGACACTATTGAGGTAACTAATTCAGTAACCATCTAAGATAATGAACACAACATCTGGAGAGCTCTGATTTGGCACGTTGCAGTTAGTGCATTGCAAAAGACATCGGCCACACTTTGTGAGGCAAAACTACTAGATGCAGCCACCATTTTCTTAGCAGCTATACATGTACCAACATTTCAGGGTTATTTGGATATGGGCAGTACATGGCCAGTTTATTCATCTAACCTTCCTATGGTTTCTGGTCATGGAGCATCACGATCCAAGGAGTTAATTATAAGAGTTTTCCACCCATTTGACAAGATTGGGTGTGTCGGCAGAGAAGGGAGTTCCATTAAAATTTTCAGGCAGGAAAAACATTCAATTTTTCAGGAGATGATTCTGTTGAAAGTGAGGACAACATACCTGATATACATGAAAATCCTGGTCGAGGCAAACAGAATAAACATTCTGGATCCCAGAAATTGGGAAACTTTTATGGCACTAGTGAGGAGGCAATGGAGCCTGACAGTAGTACTGGAGACACCTAATTACTCATGCATACTGTCATCAGATTTTCACAGTTCTGCTTTTGAGTATAAAAGATGTTCCAAATGTTGGTGAGAAGGTACGACAATCAGGCTGTCCAGATACAGAACTTGGTTGCAACTGCCCTAGCAAAGAAAACAAAAGGAAACCATTCAAAACGGACCAGTTGAGAAAAGTTTAAATGGTTCTGATATTTCTACTGCTGCAATTCAAAATGATGTGTCCAATGTTGGTTTGTCAAAGGAGATTCTATCAGAAGCACAAGCTCCAAAAAGTAACAGGTTGTCATCTGAATGATTGGCATTGAAAATGGTCTCATGTCTTATCCTTCGCCCAAGGTAACATTATTAAAACACAGGGTGAAAGGAGCTTATGGTTCTGAAACTTACATGGGAGAAAACCATACCATGTTCTGCTCCATCTGTTAAGGGAAGTGGCATCACTAATTTTGACAGTGCTGTTTCATTATCAATTGGTGCCAAATTTAATAAGTGCTGTAAGGATGAAATTTCTACGAAAGGTCAGGGCATCTTAGACATCATGCAAGCCAACTGCATTGGGCAGGGAACCAAAAGTGAGATCTCATGTTGCATTAGCTTTGGGCCTGCTCTCGCAAGCAAGACTTACTCATACCATGCACTTCTATCATGAACTTTTGGTTGGATTCAAGAACACTCATTGAGTTTAGTGTTTGACAAAGAATGCATTGGATCAAATGGACTGGGTTGAAAAGATGATTGAAGCAATAGCTACTTTTGTTGAGTTCCCTTACAACCTTGAAGACCATGCATCATCCACCTGGTTTGCTTTTGTTTCTCTGGCTGTAGGTTTGTTTTACTCAGTTGGTATTGGTCTTTCTTTCAAGTTTCATCATTTCTGAGTCTTGAGATCTTCCATCCTCTGATAGTCCAGATGTGCAGAGTATCATGAAATGCATTTGTTTTCATGCCATCCATCATGATGGGTTTGAAATGCTCTTCTCATTTTAGCAATTACGTAGCATGCCCATTTAGCCCTCAACAAGAAAGCTTTAAAGTTTTTGTCTACATGGGCAAGACAGAGATGATGTCATGACAATGGTTGGCTTGATGAGTGCATAGTTTTCTAAGCCATTGGTAGCGAGCAAAGCTACTCATCTTGTATGCGACAAATTCAAAAGGTATCTGTATGCAAGAAGTTGGTCGAACACTTTACTGGCAGTGAGAGGCACATGGAGTAATTTCAGCAGGCCCAACTTCTAGAAGCAACTTTAAGGTTGGAAAAATCTGTTTCCAATGGTATACTAAAGCATGGAAACCAGAAATCGTTGAAGCTATTGATCTAGATATTCTTTCTCAAGTGCTGAAGTTAGGAAATCTGGGCTAAGTTACAGAGCTTTGAGGATGTTCTGGATCATGCAATCACCTTCTGATGGTTGCAATCCTAATGAAACTCTGAATCTATCGGTGAGACCAGATCCCATCGCTATTACTGGTGATCTCATAGCTTGTGCTTACTTGAATTTGTGGCATCAAAGAAGGAGATGAAAGTTCTAATATCACATGTTGTACTCAAAGTTTACTGCACGAATGACTTATTCATGGAAGCGAATTTACTCCTTGAGAAAACATGCTGAAACAGGGATCTATATGGATGGATGTACAAGCGAGCAAATTCAAGGTCAAGTCTACTGCTGCCATGTCAACATTTGGTGACATTCTGTGCGTCCAAACTGCATGTCCTCTTTCATCCCTCCAGGCACCATAATTATGGTGAAAATGTGGGCCAATACCATCAGATTCTGGGAACTCCTTTGTCAGAAATCGTGGCTTGTGTGGAAGACAGATTAATATCACATCCAAGGATGATAGTGGTGGCGCTGGAACAAGATCACACCCTCCCATTTCAAACCAAAACCAAGTTGGGAAGAAGAAATACATTGGTTGACTGCTTATAAGAGCCTTGCAGTGCAGGTGAATCAATCGCTATGTTTCATGGAGACCTGCCATACTCTTCAAAAGATATCATCAAGAAGTTGGAGATGGAATTAAGATATTTTCAGCCAAACCGGAGTCCTAATTGGTGGATGAATTCAAACAGATGCAGCCATAAATCCTAGGAACAGCAGAGATCCTCTCCTGGATTCTAAGGGAAGGATGAGTGGAATTGACACAGCAATATTTACTCAGACAGGTAGAAGCCGATCACACACAAGCACATACTAGTGAATGAGTTAAAGGAGCCGGCCCCACCCAGATACTGGTAGCTCAATTGTGACATACATTGGTGGTGATTACAAACTTCACCAAAGGATGCCTTTCGCTGTCGATCTACAAGGAACACCATTACCTGATTGCAGCAGGTTTGGTCAATAGAGCTGCTGATGCTAACCTGTTAAAACTTTGAACAGGAGGCCCTGGCCATGGCTGTCTAGTCAAGATCAGAACCTCAAGTCTTTGTAGGTAGTTATTTGGTGCAAAAACCTTGTTGTTTTAGTTGCTGAGTATATGAGTGGACCGGTTGGAGATCCAGTCAATTGGGACAAAAAGCATGGGCATCAAAATGTTGACAAAAGCATGGGCATCAAAATGTTTGATGGTGATCTTTCCACTCTGAGAAGAATAAGAAAAGCATTCTAGTTGATGATTCTTTTATGATTCAACCTCAGTCAATAATCGATGATCAATCAAATTCTCACTTTGGGACTGACATAAGCATGGTTGCAGACATTGCAGAGTTACTCAACCTCAAAGTGGACACGCCAGAATTTCACAGGAAAGGCTTGAAGTTTTTTCCTGCTCAAGAGTCGAATGGCCTTTACATGGTGATTGATTGGGATTCAGGCTGCAGAGCATGTCATGACATCTTGGGACTCTTGAAATGGATTATGCAAATAATATTTCTTCAACTGAAGCTGATAGAGGGCCCTCTGATATTGGAAACCACTGGTTGCATTGATGATGAGCTGGCTTCTAATGGTAAGAGCATTGGCAGTACAAACAGTGGGGCTTCTAAAGAAAAAGTTTCTATTAAAGAAGCAAGGCCTAAAGCCTTGGGTGAACCTCTTGTGAAAAGCAGAATCTGAAATTATACTGAGCGTCTACAAAGGTATATTACTCGTTGCTCGGTACACTTGCACTCCCATTTTGTTTGTTCATGTATCCGTTGTTACCTTTCATGATCCGTTTCTTTCCTATGACTTTTGAAATTTGATATTCATTGAATAACTGCTATTATATGTTATCTTCGTGATATCTTTGTCTTATCTTTGCTTAGTTTATGAAAATTATTTAACACAAG
>JBAPGN010001783.1:42991-60822 GCA_037355405.1 Vitis amurensis | reverse complement strand
CGGACCTCAACCGGTTAAGGTTCAACCTTGATCGGGAAGAGAAGGCCACTAGGAGAGAGAAACTTTTTGGCCTCCCTCAACCGGTCCTCGACCGGACTAGCACAATCGGTCGACCAATTGAACCGATTGAGCCATTTTTTGGCTCAACACCCAACATTTTTCATCTTAAAACCTTTTAACACAAGTTTGAAAATCATTTAACACAAGGTTTTAGTTGAAAACATGAAATCATCCAATTCTTAAGATATTTAAAACAATATTACTCTTGGATGATTTTGGTGCATAAATAAAGAATGAAATGCATGAAAGTCCTAGTGCACCAACAACCTTACAAAGAGATCTTATGAAGCTTTGGTCTTGAAAAAATCTTCTCTTTGAGGTGGTATTCTTCTTCATGATTTCTCCTTGTCTTGATTTGTTTTTGTGATTGCCACTTTGGAAATCGTCTTGCCTAATCACACTTGAAATATGATCATTAGTTCTAAACCTTGTTTTATTATCATCAAAATCAAGATTAACCAAACCTTGGTTTCACAATTTGTATATATTATCCTGCCAAAGAACTCACATTGATAATTAACTATACTAAAAGAGTAGCATTTTCTTATTCTATAATGGTAAAGAAGAGGAAGAAGAAAAACTTGGGTGCATAGGAATGAAGTAAGGAAGAAGCCATATCTCAACGAGTAGTGGGTTGTTTTCTTTCCAGTCAAATACACCAATTACCTAAAAATAAATGAAAAATGATGATATTAATGATTTTTCCTCTATTTATGCTAAGCAAGCTTGAATTTAATAGAGTGAACAATAGTAGTCTTATCGAAAGTGACATTATTCCCCATGAAGGAATGCATGTGATTCCACCGCAATTGAGAATCCATTTTCTTGCTTTGTCCATATTTTTGTCTCCACCATCAGCTTCCTCCCCAAGCAACCTCAATGTGATGTAAGAGACAGCAGTCCAAAACATGATGTTTTAGCCTTCTATATGTAGTCTTCAACCTCCATCTCTATTCTACATTCCATTAGAACTAGTATAATCAATTCTTTTGTATGTATGTATGTACCCTTGCCATCAGTCTATTAATTGAAGGTTAGGTTGAGTGGATATTAAACCCTTTTATTATTGTCCAAACCAAAATCCCAACCCAACATAAAACAACTTTCGATGCTTTTTTTGTTTTTTTGTTTTGTCATTGTTACTTCTTACAACAATAAGAATTGATTAAAGCAAATCACCAAGCAAGTGAGGAAAAGAGACAATTAAATACCTGGTGATTGTATAGGTAATGACATATCTCCCATTGATGCTAGGATGACAAAATTGTATTTAAAGCGTCCTGTTACATATAATCTATTCACCTATCTCACAATTGGATGTGGTAATATAAAAGTTTTAATTTAATTAAGAAGCATGCTATTTGTATATCGTAAGGATGAAAGTGAGATTTCAATTATTTTGGAATCATTCTTGATTTCATTTTCATTGTCACTTAAATTATCCAAACATGAGAATGGATAAGAAAATAAATAATATATTCATACCTACTTCTCATTCCCGTATCTCAAACATGCTCAAAGTATTATTTAAAATTTAAGTTGTCATACTAATTGGGTGTTTGGCAAACCAACTTAAAGTGATTTAATAATTTAATTTAAATCATTAAGTAAATTAAAAATATTTGGTAAAATAACTTAATGATATGACTTAAAGTAAAAAAAATAATTTTAAGTAATAAGTAAAACAATTAACTTATTTTTAATTTCACATATTCATTTTATTTTTTTACACTCATTTACCCTAGTTAACTTCACGATTTCCTTTGTTATTTTACAACTTTCACTATTACTCAAACTCTTTTGTCCTAGTTATAATTTATGACGATAAATATGTCAATTTGATGATTTAGAATAAATTTAAGTTAATTTTACCAAATAATCTTAATACTTAAAGTAAAAATAAAATAATAAGTTTTAAATTAATAATTTAAGTATATTATTCATTTGATATATTTTTTGACTTTATATAAAAATTAAATAATTTATAAATATATGAATTTGTAATTAACTTTAATTATATTTGAAGGAATATTGCCCTTAGTTATTTCTAATTTACTTTTGATGAACCAAATATCATTTTAGTGTGCTTTTTTTCCTCTACTTTCAAGGGAAAAAAATATATTAAGGGAATTTACTCATTTTTTTTAAATAAAAAAGAGGGCAATTTAAAAAAAAATTATATTATTACAAGATTTAATATATATATATATATATATATATATATATTGTAATAGAAAAAAATCTGTTTTTTTTGCTACATTTTTGTAATACTTTTCTTTTTTACTTTCTTTTAAATTTTCTAAAAAATTTCTAAGTTTACAAGTTTAAAATATATATTACAAAAATTCGAGAAAAATAAAATAAAATAAAACAAAAAAGTGAAAAAATAGAAATAAATATTTTTTTACGAATAAATAAAACATTGAAATATTATGGGGAATGATTTATTGACAGTGTCCTTACCTAATTAAAAAAAAAAGTACAATTTCTATCCTAAACATACCTTTTTTATTTAAATAATTTAATAAAACTCATTATAATTGTGGGCTTAACGGCATCAGAACTCGCTCAAGAAGGCAGCTCTCACGTGACGTCTTCAAAAGTGGGAGCATGCTCTTGTTCAAGAGCACCGTTGGCTTCAAAAGTGGGGAGTAAGCTGAGCTGCCAACATCAATCTATAAAACCCATTCAAGAATCGCAGTACTCAGCTCTCATTCTCAATGATCTCGACGTCTTTCTCTCTCTGAAAGCTTCCTCACAGGTAAGTTGAAAACCTAGTTCTGAAGTTTTATTTTCACCCATTTTTCTTGTAAATGTACTCTGTTTTCTCAATGAATGAATTCTCGTTGAAAAAACCGATTATGAGTTCTTGAAATTTTTTTTTTTTTTTTTTTTATTGGTGCCTGGGATAAACCGATTATGACCATCAACAGAAAAACCCTTCAACTGAACTGGGTTTTTTTTTTCTTGGGTTATGCTCCGTTGCTGTTCAGATGATCTCATGTTGATTTAATTTAGTTTAGTTAGTTTGGATGCCGAGAAAGGGTGAATCCCATCTGTGGACTGGTCCTAATGCAATCTTTTGGCCCTGTAAAATTTTATTTTCATTTTCTCTTCTTTTTCTTTGGTTTCTTGGAACCCAAACGGACCTTTTGGCCTCATTGGACAGGGGTTTTTGCAGAAATGGTTGGTACTTTTTTTCTTGATGTTGGTTTATCTTCTTGAGTTAACTACTAAGCCTTGAAAATCATATTTGGATATGTTGTCACATGGATCTATCATCAAGCTACTTTACTGAGTCTATATATGATCTTCTCGTTTGATCTCCCACTTGTAGGTTCCTTCATAGCAGTCTTTCTCATAACCCGTTTTATATGTTTTTCTGATTATAAGACACGTTTTTTTTCTTGCCAAGAACATCCAAAGCAACCATTTTAGTGGCATTATCCCTAGTTGGAACCACCTGTGGGACACGTGGCAGTAGACCCTCCATTCTGTTGGTAGATTTCAGAGAAAGACAGAGAAAACCAAGAGAGCAGGAGGCTCCTTTGGCAGTGTGGGAGTTGGTTAGAGCAGAGAGAGCAGGTTGGGGGAACTGTTAGAGAGAGAGTGTGTGGGAATGTTGGAGAGGAGGAGAGAAACTAGCAGAGGGATTTTTGTGATCATGACGGAAAAACCAGCAGAGGAAAACCGGAGCAAATAAAAAGAAGCTGTGGGGGGTGGGTGTGTTTCTAAGGTTTTTGAGAGAGAATAGGGGAGAGGCTTGGAAAAATGTTTTGAGAGCTGAAACTGTGAGTAGGAGAGGGTGAAGTCTTGGTGGAGTTTTTCTAAGTGGTCTGAGAGAGGGCCAACCATTTCTAGCTCTTGACTGTTATTCTCTTGCTCACTTGTCATAGAAACGGCTTTAGTCTCCAATAAATACCCAGATTTATCATGCAGCTTCTCAATCATCTGATTTGCAGTGGATCTACTCCCTTCAGAAACCCAAACTTCAGAACTCACCTCTGCCTTTTCCACCATAGTGTCGACTGCATTCCTACTCTGTGATGAATTAGAGATCACACTTTTTGAGTCCCTACTATTGCTTGCCATTTCATTTAGGCATTATCTGCTGCTCTGGCACCCACAATCGATTTCTCCGAATGAGTTTCATTATCTTCCACCTTCTCTGGAAGATCTCCAACATGGATTCCCAACTCAGCAAGGCAATCTGGACATGGTCCAAACCACCCATTATTCTCATTCTCTACTGAGCCACCATAAAATGGGCTCCACTGCACTTCCTTAACCCCAAACCTTCAGATGCACTATTCTTAATCACTGTGGAGTCTGACATAACTTTTTTTTATCCCCAGTAACCATCATTATTTGAATCAACCACACTACCAAACCCAAACAAATTAGATGACTCCAAGCCACTCTCCTCTAGTAGCATTTCTATAACATCCAAGATTTTCTGGAGGCCAGGATGATCTTCCCATTTAGTGTCTACCTGCAATTTGATTTCTAAACATATTTTCAACTCCAAACTTTGATTCTTGGTCAGTTAATAACAGTCTTACTTGATACAACGCAGTTGGGGTGGTTAAAGCCTACAGGGACAACCTAGTAGGTTGCCTACACTCCTGAATTTTAAGTCTGGATTCCAGTCTGGCCCTTCCTTTGACTTGGCGTTTTTCTGACCATCAGCGGTACTTGAGGTAGGTGTAGAGTTTTCCCCTATCTTGCATCGATGTATCATAGTTCATCTCAGAAACTTCTATGCACTCTCAGGATATTCGGCGTCTTATGTGGACTTTGATACATTTGAATTTAATAGAGAAGAATAAGAGGGAAGATTTGGGCTTTTAACTGCTTAACCTCTTTCCAGATATTTCCCACTGTACATAATAGTCTCACAATGCCTGAAAGAACAACAAACAATGCTAAGAATTAGGAAAACACAGCTACCGCAGTAAAGCTAAAGATCAACACTTCATGGACTTATTAAACTGAACAAACAAACAAAACTAGACTAAGTCCATCCACGTTTCCACTTTCAGGTTAGTGCAGTTGAATATGAAAATCAGTTGCTTGGCAAGGCTCCGTGAATGGTGGCACATATCAGACTTACAGAGCCTAATAATCCAAATGATTTAGTGAATCTTGATCTTGAACTGGTACTTCATTGGGGTTCAGCTCTGTTCTCTGGTCGGCATTGTAGAGGAAGGCTTTCTTTGTGGTGGAGATTGGATTACCATGGATGTGTCAGCTAGAATTTTAGATATTTTGAAGTCCCATCTGATGGGGAACCCCAAATTCAGCTGCTGATTTTGCTTTACCAAGTGTCATTGCCAGAGGAAGCATATAATATGCTGGATCTTATCATATCTACTGCAGGAAATTTGAACGAGACAGTGATCTCATTGGAAAGAGCCTTAGGAGTTTTGAGTAAGATGGAAACTCTGTAAGTAAAGGTATTCTCAAAGGTGTAGAGCTCCCGTGATGTCTGGGCATGTGATCTTAGAGAGAAAATTTCAAACAAGAAGAGGACGAAGGATTCTGCATTTGGTCTTTTTGTATTTTCAGTTCAGTCTAGTGTTACCATTGCTAAGTATACATACCAATGGATGGCACTTGCGCAGCAGGACAAGAAAACAAAGACCCTCCTCCATTGGTAGTCCTTGTTTTTGAGCCTGAGATAACTTCTGGCTCTGTTAAAAACATGATGCAATCAAGTCAACCAATTGAAAAGAATTCAATCCTGAAAAATAATGTGGAGACCATTTGCTCTGATCCTCTCATTTCCAGCCAAGTGGATGAAGGTTCTAGTTGAAAGTCACCTGCTAGCAATGGTGCTCTGGTTGACTTACCTGTGAAAGCTTCTAGCATTCAGATGGATTCACCTTTGGTTCTGAAGACACTGCAGCTGATGGTGAATGATGGTTTTAGGTGGGGGCGTGTCTTTGAAGGGCGCATTCACATGTGTGGAAGTCGGATTCCTTATTCTGCTAGAATCCCTGAATTTCTGCAAGGTTGGGCATTTTTTGAAATGTCCGAAATGGCCAATCTTCTGTTGGTGGGAGTCTGAGCAGACTTCAGCAAACAGAAAGTAATGTGTGGCATACTGCTGCTCTCATTCATTACAATGCTGGTACGCTGCTAGACTCTTAACTAATGGAGCAAACGTCCTGGAGCCATGCATGAGTCCCCATCCTGATGTTAACAGCCCAGAATGAAGTTCCTGGTTGAGCACTGAAACCATTTCCAGAGAGGCTTTATGTTGTCCCTCCTAGAGTAGCTAATGGGTTTGGGTTGCTTGAAAATGAGAGGTATGTGGTTACTGAAACAAAGGTTGTCAAACCTTTTCCTGAACGTTCGACAGCAAGGGCAAGGGTGGATGAATGCAATTCCACTTTGTCAGAGGCTCTTAACAGCTCTAATTTCAGTGGAAGAAATATGAAGAATTCCATTATAATGGAAATGAACGCTTCAAACTTGATGAGCATGAAAATGGTATTGAACTGGATTCGGAGATGGAGCCCAATAGTTTGAACCTCCAGTCTCTTGGAAATTATAAAATTCCTGGGTGTCTTGCTTTTAACGGTCATAGTATTTCTGTTTCTGGAAGATCACTTGATAATCTAGGTTTTTTTGGTGGTGACCAGAGTTCTGATGCTTTTACTTAATCAACTCTGGAGCCAGAAAGGATGTTTAACCAGGGATTTGGTGATCTCATTGCATCAGCTGTGCAGCCCAAATCAGCAATTGAACAAATTTCTAACAATTCAAGTTTATCCTCATCTCCAAAGTCTGTATTACTAAAAAAGGTCCCAGTGGATCAATTTTCTTCATGGAGTTTTAATCCAAGGGTACACACATCTGTCCAACATACTGACATGGAGGATAATTCATTTGCATGAATTGCTGCCTCAAAATTTTAATCTGCCTATGCCTCCAAATGCTCAGTATTTGATGGGGGATTCAGTTGGTCACTCATCTAATAATAGTGATAATGAAGGTCAACAGAACCATCCAATCCTTCAGAGAAAACTTTAGAAGTCAACATCATTCTGAGCGAGAATAAAGCAGAAGCAGGTCAGATAAACATAAAACAAACTTCAGAATCTGTTAGACATGGTGAAGATGATTCCCAAAGTTCCGTTGGAAAATTTGCTGTTGTTGAACCATCCGACACTATTGAGGTAACTAATTCAGTAACCATCCAAGATAATGAACACAACATCTGGAGAGCTCTGATTTGGCACGTTGCAGCTAGTGCATTGCAAAAGACATCGGCCACACTTTGTGAGGCAAAACTACTAGATGCAGCCACCATTTTCTTAGCAGCTATACATGTACCAACATTTCAGGTTTATTTGGATATGGGCAGTACATGGCCAGTTTATTCATCTAACCTTCCTATGGTTTCTGGTCATGGAGCACCACGATCCAAGGAGTTAATTATAAGAGTTTTCCACCCATTTGACAAGATTGGGTGTGTCGGCAGAGGAGGGAGTTCCATTAAAATTTTCAGGCAGGAAAAACGTTCAATTTTTCAGGAGATGATTCTGTTGAAAGTGAGGACAGCATACCTGATATACATGAAAATCCTGGTCGAGGCAAACAGAATAAACATTCTGGATCCCAGAAATTGGGAAACTTTTATGGGACTAGTGAGGAGGCAATGGAGCCTGACAGTAGTACTGGAGACACCTAATTACTCATGCATACTGTCATCAGATTTTCACAGTTCTGCTTTTGAGTATGAAGGATGTTCCAAATGTTGGTGAGAAGGTACGACAATCAGGCTGTCCAGATACAGAACTTGGTTGCAACTGCCCTAGCAAAGAAAACAAAAGGAAACCATTCAAAACGGACCAGTTGAGAAAAGTTTAAATGGTTCTGATATTTCTGCTGCTGCAATTCAAAATGATGTGTCCAATGTTGGTTTGTCAAAGGAGATTCTATCAGAAGCACCAGCTCCAAAAAGTAGCACGTTGTCATCTGAATGATTGGCATTGAAAATGGTCTCATGTCTTATCCTTCGCCCAAGGTAGCATTATTAAAACACAGGGTGAAAGGAGCTTATGGTTCTGAAACTTACATGGGAGAAAACCATACCATGTTCTGCTCCATCTGTTAAGGGAAGTGGCATCACTAATTTTGACAGTGCTGTTTCATTATCAATTGGTGCCAAATTTAATAAGTGCTGTAAGGATGAAATTTCTACGAAAGGTCAGGGCATCTTAGACATCATGCAAGCCAACTGCATTGGGCAGGGAACCAAAAGTGAGATCTCATGTTGCATTAGCTTTGGGCCTGCTCTCGCAAGCAAGACTTACTCATACCATGCACTTCTATCATGAACTCTTGGTTGGATTCAAGAGCACTCATTGAGTTTAGTGTTTGACAAAGAATGCATTGGATCAAATGGACTGGGTTGAAAAGATGATTGAAGCAATAGCTACTTTTGTTGAGTTCCCTTACAACCTTGAAGACCATGCATCATCCACCTGGTTTGCTTTTGTTTCTCTGGCTGTAGGTTTGTTTTACTCAGTTGGTATTGGTCTTTCTTTCAAGTTTCATCATTTCTGAGTCTTGAGATCTTCCATCCTTTGATAGTCCAGATGTGCAGAGTATCATGAAATGCATTCGTTTTCATGCCATTCATCATGATGGGTTTGAAATGCTCTTCTCATTTTCAGCAATTACGTAGCATGCCCATTTAGCCCTCAACAAGAAAGCTTTAAAGTTTTTGTCTGCATGGGCAAGACAGAGATGATGTCATGACAATGGTTGGCTTGATGAGTGCACAGTTTTCTAAGCCATTGGTAGCGAGCAAAGCTACTCATCTTGTATGCCACAAATTCAAAAGGTATCTGTATGCAAGAAGTTGGCCGAACACTTTACTGGCAGTGAGAGGCACATGGAGTAATTTCAGCAGGCCCAACTTCTAGAAGCAGCTTGAAGGTTGGAAAAATCTGTTTCCAATGGTATACTAAAGCATGGAAACCAGAAATCGTTGAAGCTATTGATCTAGATATTCTTTCTCAGGTGCTGAAGTTAGGAAATCTGGGCTAAGTTACAGAGCTTTGAGGATGTTCTGGATCATGCAATCACCTTCTGATGGTTGCAATCCTAATGAAACTCTGAATCTGTCGGTGAGACCAGATCCCATCGCTATTACTGGTGATCTCATAGCTTGTGCTTACTTGAATTTGTGGCATCAAAGAAGGAGATGAAAGTTCTAATATCACATGTTGTGCTCAAAGTTTACTGCATGAATGACTTATTCATGGAAGCGAATTTACTCCTTGAGAAAACATGCTGAAACAGGGATCTATATGGATGGATGTACAAGCGAGCAAATTCAAGGACAAGTCTACTGCTGCCATGTCAACATTTGGTGACATTCTGTGCGTCCAAACTGCATGTCCTCTTTCATCCCTCCAGGCACCATAATTATGGTGAAAATGTGGGCCAATACCATCAGATTCTGGGAACTCCTTTGTCAGAAATCGTGGCTTGTGTGGAAGACAGATTAATATCACATCCAAGGATGATAGTGGTGGGGCTGGAACAAGATCACACCCTCCCATTTCAAACCAAAACCAAGTTGGGAAGAAGAAATACACTGGCTGACTGCTTATAAGAGCCTTGCAGTGCAGGTGAATCAATCGCTATGTTTCATGGAGACCTGCCATACTCTTCAAAAGATATCATCAAGAAGTTGGAGATGGAATTAAGATATTTTCAGCCAAACCGGAGTCCTAATTGGTGGATGAATTCAAACAGATGCAGCCATAAATCCTGGGAACAGCAGAGATCCTCTCCTGGATTCTAAGGGAAGGATGAGTGGAATTGACACAGCAATATTTACTCAGACAGGTAGAAGCCGGTCACACACAAGCACATACTAGTGAATGAGTTAAAGGAGCCGGCCCCACCCAGATGCTGGTAGCTCAATTGTGACATACATTGGTGGTGATTACAAACTTCACCAAAGGATGCCTTTCGCTGTCGATCTACAAGGAACACCACTACCTGATTGCAGCAGGTTTGGTCAATAGAGCTGCTGATGCTAACCTGTTAAAACTTTGAACAGGAGGCCCTGGCCATGGCTGTCTAGTCAAGATCAGAACCTCAAGTCTTTGTAGGTAGTTATTTGGTGCAAAACCTTGTTGTTTTAGTTGCTGAGTATATGAGTGGACCGGTTGGAGATCCAGTCAATTGGGACAAAAGCATGGACATCAAAATGTTTGATGGTGATTCTTTCCACTCTGAGAAGAATAAGAAAAGCATTCTAGTTGATGATTCTTTTATGATTCAACCTCAGTCAATAGTCGATGATCAATCAAATTCTCACTTTGGGACTGACATAAGCATGGTTGCAGACATTGCAGGAGTTACTCAACCTCAAAGTGACACGCCAGAATTTCACAGGAAAGGCTTGAAGTTTTTTCCTGCTCAAGAGTCGGATGACCTTTACATGGTGATTGATTGGGATTCAGCTGCAGAGCATGTCATGACATCTTGGACTCTTGAAATGGATTATGCAAATAATATTTCTTCAACTGAAGCTGATAGAGGGCCCTCTGATATTGAAACCACTGGTTGCATTAATGATGAGCTGGCTTCTAATGGTAAGAGCATTGGCAGTACAAACAGTGGGGCTTCTAAAGAAAAAGTTTCTATTAAAGAAGCAAGGCCTAAAGCCTTGGGTGAACCTCTTGTGCAAAGCAGATCTGAAATTATAATGAGCGTCTACAAAGGTATATTACTCGTTGCTCAGGTACACTTGCACTCCCATTTTGTTTGTTCATGTATCCGTTGTTACCTTTCATGATCCGTTTCTTTCCTATGACCTTTTGAAATTTGATATTCATTGAATAACTGCTATTATATGTTATCTTCGTGATATCTTTGTCTTGTTTAGATTTAATTGGTTTTTCATATACATTTTTTTTTTTTCAAGATTTTCCTTTCCTTTCCTTTCCATGGGTTTTCTCGGCAACCAAACAACTGTTGTTGTATGTTTTGTTCGTGATATCTCTATGTTCTTTAGATTTGATTGTTCTCTTTGCATGTATCTAAGAAAAAAATATGCTCATGTTCCTCTGCTTTAGATCGCAGACTGCTCTGCTTCTTGAAATGACAAAACGACACTTGCGGTTATTTCTCATTGTAATCGTGTTCTTGTCATTCCTCACTTTGCAAGCTTTCACTATTATATATCCACGAGACTATAGCTCCATTTTTTTTTCCTTGATTTTTTTGTCATCATTTGATATTTTTTTTTTCTTCTTGTTGTTTAGGAGATTGATTCTTGATCGTTAACAAAAAATTATTCAACCAACTTTTGCTTTTATAGATCAAGAAACTGGTACGAGTACTTTTAGTGTTGATTTTTTACTTATCATTGTTTTTTCAAAATTTTCTCCAGAAAATTGATATAATTTGAACTAAATGGTGATTACTAGTTATTGTAATGCTTCATTCCAATTGTTTGGTCTCCAAGAAAATTTATGGGATCTTAAGAAGCAAAACCACCTAATTGGACCTAACGTTTGGTTGAGTTTAGTTTTTTATTTATCCAAAACAAGAGGACATAGATTACATGGTTGAGAATCGACTTTTCTTTCCCTCTTTCTTTTCCTCAATTTTCTTTGCTAGTGAAATATTGCTCTATGCTTTCTATGGTTTTTAGAGGGAAATATATAATGATTCGTTCTTGACTCTGTAGACCCTCAATTTTGTCCCTTTAACACATGTCTTTAAGTTCGTTTTCAGTGCTTCAAAATAGTTCCTTGGTGGCCCATGGCTACTCATACCACTTACCTTTTTTTCTGAGTCACCTCGGAGATTTTGGTTGAGGGATTATTTGATCCCTTTTGTGACCCTTGGTAGCCCTAACTTAGACTTAGGCTTTTCTTGTTTTTTTTTTTAGGATAGCTTTTAGATACACTTGGCCCATTAGGCACCACCCTAGGCCCACTTAGTCTCACCTCAGGCCCGTTTAGGCACACTAGGTCTACGAAGACTTTTATTTTATTTTATTTTATTTATTTATGTATTTATTTTGTTTTTAGTTTTAATTTTATGATTATCATTCACTTTTTATTGGTTATCTTCCTCTTTATATTATTTTCCTTAACTTATTTAGTTATTTATTATTTTTACCATTTTCTAATTTATTTACTTATTTATCTATTCATGCAATTATTTAACTTCTAAAATTTCATGCTTTTGCAAGGAAACTTACCATTGGAGTTTAAGGAAAGTGGGACTCTCCTTGGAAGGTTTTGGAGGGGAATTTGAAGTTGGGAAGATTGCTTTTGATTAGGAAGATTTAAAAAAGGATAAGGAAAAAGGAGAAAGATGAGGGCAACACATATTCGAGTCTTGGTGGGGAAATTCTGGTGAGAGGGTCTGGAGGAAGAGCACAATGGAATTGGAGAAGAGAGCAATTGCAACCAAGGCTGCCCAGGTATGCTTTTCATTACTCTTGGAATTTTTACCTATGTTCGATTTTTCCTCGTGTTCGTTTCCGAATACTCAATGTATTGTTGATTGGTGTGGACGAAAAGGGCCACAATTTGTTTTGTTGAGATTCGTTGCCTGCTTGTTTGCCTTGTTTTGATTTTGGGTTTATAGATGTCTTCGAAAGTATATGACTCCATGCCTGAATGTGATCATGTTCGTTTTTTTGTTTAAATCCTATTCTGCTCTATTCCCACTATTATCAACCCATGGATTAACACTTGAAGTGGGGGGCTATTTACGTTTACTGATCAATACCCTTTGCTCTTTCCTTCCCCGGGTTTTACTTCGTTTTTTTTTATTATTATTATTTTATTTGTTCTATATTCCTTTCCCCACACGGTGTTCGAATCCTCGCTTTTGTATTTGGGTGCGCATTGGGGAATGACGGAAGTGTCGATATGAGGGATGAGGTGTGTATCAATCCTAGTGTATTCCGGATATTGGAAAATTCTGGAACCTGCTGATAATTTGCTGAGAAATTAAAGACTGAAGCTCCGCTCAAGCCACTGCCATAGTTTGATGGTGCCAATTCTTCCGATGCAAAGATGTTTCAAAAGACATTTTGTTTGGCAAGCCCGACAATCCCTTCAAACAGTCCAATTCCCTACTGATGTTATTGCTGAATCCAGAACCGTGATTGACTTGTTAATGGGATTTTAAAGATTCGTATGTGGCAGAGGAGTTTTGCACTTGTTTACCACATAATTGCGGGGTCTTCTGTTTATTATCTTTGAGCAAATCAGGGGTCAGATTTGAGCAGAAAACAGAGGAGGGTGATTGAGCGGGAATTAGTGACGAGCAGTTCATCCAACTTCGCATGTTTTTCGTGTGATAGTTTCAGTTCACAGAACAATCAAGGATTGAAGTCCCAATGAAGCCCCTGTCACAACTCTCAGAACCCAACTTCCTTCATCTTCGACTCTTTGATCAGAACTCTCACATCTATAGTAGAATTCTTCTTTCTGTCGGCTATCTGGCCTCTGATAACTACACTTTCATGTTCTTGGTTTGCACCTCTGCTCAGCTATTAGCGCATGGGATTGGTTCATCTACACATGGTGCCGTTGCGAAATATGGATTTGAGCATGAGCCACATGTTCAAAGTGGCTTGATTTACATAAACACAGGATTGGGTGGTTTGGTTGCTTGCCATTGGGTGTCTTCATCAATTTGTGAGCTAGATTTGGTGTGTCAAACGGCAATGGTCAGTACATATGCCAAGGTGGGAGATTTTGCTTTTAAGCCATTTGATAAAATGCCCCACAAGGACCCTATTGCATAGAATACAATGATTTCGTGATGCACAATGTAGGCAATAAAAAAAAAGGGCATCGAATTTATTCAACTTAATGCAAAGGTCGGGTGAGTTTCTGAGATATTCATTCAACTCAGAGGCTTCACATTCTATAACAAAAGGGATCAGATGATTTATTTGAGTCTTCGGGGAATTCTATCACTGAATGTGCAAAGCCGCCCTCAACGCATGCTGGCTCTCCTGTGTGCAGTGGTTCTGGAAGCATGAATGATTAGACGTTGTATGTTTCAAGACGGCAAACTTGCTGCAAGGAGAGGAGTGAGGCTTCTTGAGACTCTCTGTCATACAATAGAGTACGTAATGAGGAAATCTAATATGAAGTACCTGATTGTGGCGCTACATTTAGTTTTGCTGCAGGAAACTCTTTTGGTGCAACACCTGCAAGCTGAAGTTTAAGGTGCCCTTCTTCCATTTGCTTCATCAGATGAAAATTCTGATATGGAAACTGCAAGTATTGATGAGAATGATGTGGTTAAGGTCATGTTGCCTAGAACTTCAGACAATAAGCACATTGTTGGATCTTTCAAGAGAAAATTCGACTCACTCCCAACTCCAATTCATATCCTCTTGAAAGATTGAAGTTCTCTATGGGCACCTCGAAAGCATCCTTCAAGACTGAGAAATTCAGGACTCAGCTACAAAATGCAAGACCTGTTGAGTTGCTCAGAAAGTGCTACTGTCATTTATATTTTATTACGTCAACGCGGGAACGAACGGGTGAACTTCGCTCGAGTTCAGATGCTGAGAACCAAGGTCCTCGATCATTCAAAGCCAAAATAAAATCACACCAAATGCCTGAACAGATTGTTTTCTGGAAGTGGATTACCCTGAAGATGCTGAGCGTAGTCACGTAGACCTCAGTATATCATTGATCAATCGAAGGTGATTCAGAACCTGTAAAAATGTTTGAGAGAAACTATTAATTTGGTAAACAATCAGATAATTAACTGTCGATATGATCCGTATGAAAAGTGGTTGGATTTGATTGGAATTGCTCTGGGTTCACTTGAGAAACCACAACTTATCAAAAGGAATATGCAGCTTTTCTCTGTTGAACAGCATCGTAGTCAAGCTCTTGAAACTCAGGCTGCATCATTCGCCACATGTAAAGTTCCAGGGAATGATCGATCCTGTGCACTTATTGGTTTTGCCACAATATCCTTTAATGCTGGACAGATTGTCTCAAAGCTACATGTCATTGAACTTGGATCCAACTCGAGGGAACTGGGATTTACAGAGAAACAGGCTGATCTTTTCTTTTCCCCGGATTTTACTGATGATTTTCCAGCTGCAATGCAGATATCGCACGAATATGACTTTATACATCTGTTCGGACAAAATATTAAAGAGACTTGAGGGATCCCATGGCGGAACCATGTCAACATAGACTAGAACTGATGGAAATTTATCTTCCTCACTGTCAGATATCACTGCTCTATAGGAGTCTCTTACTGCTGCTGGTGGGAAGTTCATCTTTGTGCAAAAGCTTCGTGACTAAGTTCTCTGAAACATTTAGAGATGTAATTCAGAATTTCAATCTTGCTGCAATTTATGATGCCAAAGTCTCCAACAGTTCCGCCAGTTTACAGAAAACTCCAATATCTGATCTGAACGTTGATGAAACACATATTGCTTTTGTGAAGCTCTCAGAGAAGCGCCAATTATTCCTACTATTGGACATGTGCGACATGTAGTCCAATGACAGTTTGCTCCTCGAAGATACTATGATTGAAATGAAGATAAGTCAGCTAGGTAGAAGTCTGATTGATCTTGCTATGATCGGGACAACTTCCAATGCTAATAGCATGCATCAGGCTGGACCTTTCTCCCCAGAGTCCATTGGGTTGGTGGATTTTGAGAACGATTTTACTACTTATAGTAAATCGAAGCAAGTCAAATCCAACAGCAGTGCTGTTGAGACACAGTGCAAACCAATTAGTTCTTCAAATTTAAATAGCAAAGCTGTAATAAAAGTTCAAATGTCCACTCCTCCTAATCCTTTACCAGCTTCAAGCAGTTAATGGAATGTTCAGAACGCAAAAGACAATCCTCTTCCGGGTAAATAACTACTGCCATGCTTTTAACAAGAAAATATGCTCGCTAGATCAGCCATGGTTTAAATCAAGCTTCTTGGGATCGCAATTCTATGATAGAAATGCATGTTTCTGAAAATGAGAAATTGTCAGCAGAGTTAGGCAAGAACGAGACCTTAATTGCAACACTACCAGTGGAAAATTGATGATGAAAGTTCCTTCATTATCTAGACATGAGAGATCAAAGTTTGAGAAACATTGACTGAAGTGCAAAAGAACCTCATTGATCCCTACATCTTGGTTCGCATCCTTCAACACCTAGCACGAGATATGGGAACGTCCGCTAGTTCTCATATGAGGCAAGGTCAACGAACAGATCCAGATTCTGCAGTCACTTCTTCTCGTCAAAGTACTGATATCAGAGCAGTTATTCTCTAATCAAAAGTCTGTCATGAGACTAATTAGTGAAAGGGTCAGACCTTCAGACATAGGACTTGAATCGCATAAGGACAGTCTGGGAATAATCCCTTTGAAACACTGTTTGCAGAAGAATTTAGTCTCATTCTTGAAGATATCAGGACAAACTTGGACATGACATGGAAGTAGGGATCTTCGCCAAGGTTCACGTTGAGAGAATAATTCCATCACTAAGACTCGGAATCCCATCAAGACCTCTTGTCAAAAGTTCTCCTGTTTGATTTCGCTTACCATTATAGTCATCTGCAGTATCGGATTTTATTCGAATTCTTCAGACAAGTCTCTGTATTCAGCCCATGGAGATGACAACCAGAATTCCAAAGCAGCAGTAATTAGACCAGTACCCAAATTCAATCATCAAATTATTTTTGAAGGACATCACTCAAAAGCTTCATCTGACAAAGGATTTCAATGGAGCAGGGAGGATACTTTAGTCACATCGTCTGCACAATTAAAGAAAGGTCCAATCCAGTTTTTCATACAATTCAGAGTCTGATGCTCACAGGAATACGTTCTCTTCATCTTCTACAAAATCTGAACTCAAATAACTTTGTTGAATCACTTGAGAGGTCCTATGAATTGGCAGCCATGATTAGCTCAGTGAATATGTAAATTCCTGTGATTATCAATCTTCTTAACGAAGTCAACAATCCCCACTCTGCTTCTGCCTATGGGAGTCTCGATTGAACCTGACTACAGATTCTGAGTTGCAGCAAGACTTCAGCAACTTTATTTTACCCGAAGTTTTGGTAGGCTGACATCTGCAAATGAGTTGGTTGTTGACTCTGGTCTGATTACACGAACCTTTCTCTCTGATTGTCAAGTAAATTTATTTGGTCCTATTCTATCCAATGATCCATCTTGGCAAGAGATGCGGACTCTGGTTGTTGGGAGAACATGGGTGTAATATTCAGCAGTGAGGCCAGGGATGGTGAATGAGCAATCCGGGAAGGAGATCCAACCATATGGAGACATTCAGTTGACACCTTTAGTTGACTACTACAGTTTCATAACCTAGAAGACTGATGCTCGCAAGGCAGGTAAGTTCAGTTGGGAACCGGAATCAACCATTCTGACCTTCAGAGAAGTAAATTTGAAAGTACAACAGGGCCATAAAATAACGATTTGCGGATGAGTTGTGACAGGGAAATCATCACTCCTACATGTTATACTTGAAGAAATTTAAATGACATATTGATCAAGTTTCAATTCAGTCAGCTTGTCATTATTGGCAAATCTATGATAGTTTGCTGAAAATCGCATTTCAAGTTTAATGATATTGATGGTGCTATTGAGCATGTTAATAACTTTGCAACCTCTGACGAAAGTCTCATAATTTAATTCATTGGGAATGAATTGCTGCATATTTATACTCTGTCAAGGATGATAGAGAACGGTATTCCACATACTAAAAGAACTCA
>JBAPGN010001783.1:0-40725 GCA_037355405.1 Vitis amurensis | reverse complement strand
TGTCATTAGCTCCACGAACATTCCAGCTAAGGATTCGTAGCTTCATTGGACTTCCGTAATCTGGCACCCCCTTGCTTGCTCACCACCATTTTGTTTCTTCCCCCCTTCATAGTTAATGGAGCACTCTAATCTTCTCAGTTCTCTCTCGAATTTTGTTTTCTCCAACAGGGATTTGCTATGAACTCTTTCCCTTCTCTTACGAATTTTGACCAAGAAATCCATAATTTCCTTCTCCAGACCCTCTGTCGAAAATCCCAAGAAATTGCTGAACTTGGCCAGATCACTCTTTTCCCAGCTAAGCTCCCCCTCTGCCTTAGATGCATGTGGTACTATTTGGTCTAAGGCCATCTCCTTTCCACCATCTTCAGTTGTATTTTTGTTTACCTCCACCAAATCCCAACAGTCGACATTCTCACCCGTAGGGGACTTCGATCCCATGATCATTTGGATCGGATTTTCTCCCTCATCACGCTCTTTGTCATCCCCAGAAAAGTCGCAATACTCCCCCACTGGAGTCCGACCGAAAAAAGGAGAAAGAAGAGAAGGGGTCCCAGAAACCAGGCAATCAGAAATCTTATCGTACCTCATCGCTTCCTCAGCCAAGGCAAGATCAGTAGACGATCTCTCATTTTGGATGAGCTCTGCCCCACTTAGCCTGCGCATGTCATCCTTCTCCCTGAGCAAAGGATCTTCAGGGGCTGGGTTCCTCGAGCAACTTGGGCCACAAATCTGGGCCACATTAGAATGGAGACTGGTCTCCACCGATGGGCCTTCGGCCACCAGTCCAACACCTTCCTTGGGCTTCCAGATTATGGGCCTTCTAAGATCCACCCTCTCTTTTGGCCCAACATGATCCACCAAAGGGGACTGAATTGTAAGGCCCCCAGGCCCACATGGTCTCTCCAAAAGGCCCAGCCCTAAAGGCCCGCCATGCATACGCTCCATACCCTGAAGCCCTAGGTGCGACCCACCCAACCCGTGAGGACAGTCCATGGGTTGCCCCGCCCCAGCTGTCAGTCTCCACATCCCATCCACCACCTGCGTCTAGGTCTCGAGCCTTGAGCCCCCTTCCTCCTCCATCACGCGCTTGCCCTCGCGTGTCTGAAACTCACCCTCTCCCTCTCCGGCAGCTGCGAGGGTTCTTCCTTTGTCATCAGCCTGCAACTTTCTTAACGTCGGCCTGATTTCCCACCACAAGGCCACCGAATAGCACGTGTTCTCCACCCATATGTCCACCATATTAAGGATTCTATCTTCTTTGATCCTTACCCGAATCCTAGCCCACTGCAGCTCCTCCATCCTCTCCGTTTTGGCGTCAATGTCCAAAAATTCCCCACATCCCTCTCCTATCTTACAGAGGGTGTCCCGATCCCATAAGGAGATAGGTAAGCCAAGTATTCTCACCCAAGCCTCTCTCTTCTTCTCTTCCTCCATCACGCATCCCGTCCTTTGGCTCCATTTCTCCAGTCGCACGTCGCAGCCACTGATTGATATGACACCATTTTTTAGGGCTTTCTCAGCCTCGGCTCTTAACTCAATTCCAATAGGGCTTTGCCGTCTTCCAACTTGGCCAAGCCTAAGTTGCCCTTCAAACCCCACAACTTTGACATTTGGGTCCCCCAGCTTCGCAGATCGTCACCCCTTCCTAGCATCGGGTCCCAGCTTCCGACAAGGCACTGAGCCAATTTCTCCAGTCTTCCACCTGATGGCCTATTAACGATCTTTACCCGCACCACCTCTTCACAACTGCGATTCTGTTTCACCACGTCCGCGAAGGACTTTCCCAACATGGGGCTCCAACACTTCTCCTTCACTTGCTGACTCCTCTGACCATCTGAGCCAGGCTCCATCTCACGCAACACCTCAACCAACAGGGCCCAACCCCTTTTGTTCCTTTGCCTTTGGGTACAAAGATGTTAAATCTTTTCTTTTCCCGATCCGTGACACCCAGGCGTAGGAAGCATCCCCCCTTGTTTTTCGCCGCGCGTTAAAAGAGAAGGTTCTCCCATTCTCTTGCCAAAATTTCTCCCAATGTCCGGTCCTCGTATCCTTGATGCAGAAGATCAGGCCTTCCATGAGCGGCCCTAGACTCGCCGGTCCCAACTTTACCCAGGAGGAGACACCTCCCTTTCTTTCAACTATGAAGATTTGCGTCCTCCCTTTTTTTCTCTCTGTCTCTACCTCAAAATTTTTCGATTCTACCCCAAAACTCCTTCTACAAACCCCTGACTGGAGGAAACCCGCTGCGATCCTGCTCCCACCCTGATCCCAGCTTTCTTCTCCATCTCTCGCACACACTCTCTCTCTAGGTCTTTCTCGCTCCTCCATTTCTTATAGCTTTTCCTCTTCCAGCCTTTGGAATATTAGTTACAGAAGAATCCTAGTGAGGGAGATTCTAACAATCACTCCAAACTCTGGGTTTCCCATATAGTTAGTGTTGTGGTTTCATTATGTATTTGTCTTGATTGTGTTCTTGGTCTTTTTTGTTTCTTTGCCTCTTCATTTTCTTGAAGGACTGAGCTCATCTCTATTTCATTTTTCCTTTTATTTTTAGAAGACATGACATGTATCATATGTGATGAGGAAAATGCTTAATGTTGTCAGTGGAAAGTTATGGGAAGGTCTGGAAGGGAATAACTTCCCAAAGGTGAACAATAAGGAGAGAGAGAAATGAGATATTGTTTGACTTTGGTACAGTGTGGATTTTTATTTTATTTTATCTTTACTAAGCATAGCAGCAAAATGGGAACATGGGTGAGGGAAGAAATTTCACATTGTGCAAACTAAGTGATTGATGCCAAAGTGGGGAACCTAAGGTGTGGCTTAATTATGAATGTAGATGAGTTGAACAATTCTTTGAAAAAAATTAAAGACTAATTTTTATTTGTGAATTTTTTATTGCAGGAAAACTATATCAATTATAGGCCAACTTTGGCTGGTAAGGATGACAATGGGGTGAAACGGATGAGCTTGCTTGCTCGTGCTGCTGAGTCTATTGGTGATGGGGATATAATTAATGTACAGATTCGAAGATATCGACAGTGGCAACTCTCTCAGCTGGCTCCTTTGCATCCTGTATAACTCCGTATGTTTCTTGATTTGGCTTTGAAGAATGTTAAGTGCCTGTTAGAAGCAGAAACGAGAACTGTTCTATTTTCCAAAACAGGAAAAAGGAAAATGATAGAAACATGTTTGGTAAAACAGAAAGAGGGAAAATGATAAAGACATGAGATTTCCTAAAAATGGCTCATTTTTATAAAAAAAAAGTCAAGATATTATTTTCTGCATTTTACAAAATGCAAGCACTTAAAGAAATGAGAATGATCCAAAAATCAAAAGTATATTGTTATTATTGAAAAAGGCATTTTCCTTTCACTACAAATTCTAGGTTCCAAATTCCCTGGTTTCTTAATTGCCTTTTTTGTTATTTTGTTTTGTAATCTGTTGTCTTCAGCACTGCACTCTGCATGGGCAAAGGGAGACACTTGAACAGGTATGGATGTCCAGGTGATGGACATGTAACTTGATTGCCTCACATGCTCTCTTTTTCCTTAGGGAAACTATGTTTTTCCATTTGCTATTCTTTAGTGATTAATATTGATTTTTAGCATCCATCTACTCAGCTCATTTAAGATGATGAATTTTATTTGCTCACTGTTTGTCTTATTTATTTATTTATTTTAAATTAACTGCAAAACCATAACTTATGTAGTCTTTAAAAGGATTGCTATCATTTATGGATTTAGTATGTTTTGTTGATGGGAACAAATGTGCCTATGATCAGTAGCATAAAATTTAGTGTGTAGAGAAAAAGGAAAATGGTTTAACCATGGTTAATTCACAGTAATGTGGACTGCAATGAACCATAGTTTCTAGCTTCAAAAAGGATGAAACTAGGCGAGTGCTTTTGTGTTGGTCTCTCAGTGAGCTTATCTTTATGTCATATAATGGGTTTTAAAGACAAATATTGCGGGGGAAGTTTTAAGGCAAGTATCGAGTTCTTTTGGGATCTTTTTCACAAACACTACTTGTAAATAAAGTATGTTGACTGTTGCAATTGTTGTCTGGAAATATTAGTTGCTATCAAAATTTTTAAGCCAGTGCTTTCTCTCTCTCTCTCTCTCCGTTTTTTTTTTCTTAAACAGCTTCTTTCATTAGAATTAACTTCTGTGTTTCCATCTATGGAAGAACTATTTAGAGCACTGTGGTTGGATCCATTGCCTTCTTGGTCACCATTCAATGGATGGTTATACATCAGATATCAGCACTTTGAATTTTATTTTTTTGTGGCTGACTTTTATTTTAAAAGTGTTGGATTGAGATATTGTTTCTTTGAAACCAGAATCATTTTGTCAAAGTGAATACGAGCTATTTGGGCTCTTATTTCTTTACATAATTGTATGGGCTGGCTTCATATTTGCAGGGAGAACGCAATTTTAATAGATTTTGGTGGCTGCTGGGAAAAACTCAAACAATGGGAAAAAATAAGAGACTCTTGGAGGATCTGCATGTTCATCTTCTTGCTTCTCGTGAATCTAATTCTGGAAGGCATGTTTGTTCGATATTTAAGCTTCTGCATGTTACTAACCTAACACATATGCATATCCGGTCACTAATGCTGATATTTAATTATTAAAACACCTGAGCATTAATTATATTCATGATGTCTTTGCTAATGATTTGGGTTCAATTATTGATGCAAAATAGTTGAACAGAAACTGCTTAGTTATCATTGACTAGGATGATATTTTTACAAGTGAAAAGTTTTAAATTAGACACTACAGTAAGAACTATGCGGAACCAAGTTGTCTGGATCTGATTCTGAGTGAATGAAGCTCTTAGTGTATGTGTCAAGTTAGAAGCTATGATATGTCTAGATGGATAAAATGTGTTAAACATGGGAAGCTCCTTTGAAATCTTGGCTTGATGGCCTACTGCACATTAGAACAACAAAAAATCAATTAAAAATTAACATAATTAACAGTCATTGAAAATATAAATGTATTATAATGAGCGCTTTTGTGGCCAAGGAAAAAGGAAAAAGACTTCTTTTGTCAATGTAGTGAACTAAGATCTTATTGTCCAAGTTTTATGAGGATGATGGTCTTTAAAAATTTCTTTTTTTCATTTTTTAAGTATTGCTTGGATGTTCTTAAAGCACCATGGAATTCAGTTTCTAAAAAATAAAATGGGAGAGTGACAGGCATTTCTAGGGTGGGATTAGGTGGTTTTTTTATGGTTGCCATGAACTTCCTTCAAACATTTCGAGAGAAAGGCAGTGAATTGTAGTAGTTAGGTTCAGTAGATGGGAGTTACCTGCCCTTGGTTGGCTATAGCTGAACATAAATGGTAGTTCAGGAGGGAACACAGGAAAAGGTCCTGGAGGTTTGATTAGAATGGTCAGTGGTTACTATAGGGATCTTACCTCGTGTACACTGTCTATTGCTTACCGCTGGCAATTTTAGGTAACCATAAAGTTGGTAGGGAAGCATACGGTTCAAGCTTGTGGAAAGCTATTAGCAAGGGTGGGACTGATTTTTTCTTGAGGTCAAGATTTGCCATTGTCAATGGTGTCAGGGTCAGATTTTGGCAAGATCCTTGGAATGGTGAGAATCCTTTAAAACGATTATTTTCTGGGGTTATTCAATCTTGTAATCCATAAAGAGACTTGGCCAGCAGATTATTGGCACAGGATTTGTTGGAATCCTAGGTTTAGAAGGAATTTTTTGGATTGGGAGTGGCTTTTGTGTATTCCTTGTTGCAGCTATTAAGCCCTTCTTTTGTTTCAAGCTGCTTGGGGGACAAGTTAGTTTTGAAGATTACTCAAGACTCAATCTCCGTCAGATCCTATACTTTCCTCTGCTTTCCAAAATGCTTCCATATTCCCTTCTAAGTTGATTTGAAATTCCAGAATGCCCTCCAGTGAGGTGTATTTGGTTTGTGTCTGTAAAGGGGGAGGTGTGGGAAAGGGGATGAGAAGCAGCATGAGAGAAAATTCTGACAATGGACCAATTCATGAGGAGAGGCTGGAGTATAGTTGATTATTGCTGACTTTGCAATCAAAATCTTGAGTCTTCTACTCACATCCTCATCCATTTCTGGGCTATGATCTTCGGTGTTCCCTAGGTGCTTCTTTGTTCAGTTGGAGATGTTCTTTTTAATTGCCATGGTACCTTTGTGGGAACTACAGTTGATTCCTTTATATCTATTTTAGATGACTTGGAAAGAGCGCGATAGTAGAACTTTTGAAGGAGTGGAATAATCATGCTTGGTGGTGAAGGTTGTGCTTCTAAGATATTGTTTTGTGGAATAACGGGGGATTAGGTTCTTCTAATTTATCCTTTTTAGATTTTGTTGATAGTACGGGGGTTTGTTTAGCTAGACAGAGGTTTAGGTTTGTCCTCTTTGATGTGTTGCTTGTACATATTATATGTACATGGGTGGTTACTGACCGTTAATCTCTGTTATTAATATACTAAAACCTAAATACATGACAACTCCAGTTAAGAAAAACTAGGATCACCATGGCTTGTAGTATCTGGATTGTCGTCCTTTGGGATCAACATTAATGTCATCCTTTGGGACCAATACGAGTGAAGATCTAACAATTATTTAAAATATCTAACAAGACTAGGTAATTAAAAGGAATGCATCCAGAGAGTTTCACAATTTAGTGTTAAATTCATGAAGAAAAAACAGTTTCTGATGTAGGGTTTATGATCAAAGTTTGTTTGAGATCAAATTAAATCTTAAGATCAATTCACAACCAAAACTTGAATTTTTACCTTGGAAAATAAATCTCTTAAACCAATTAAATATCTTAGTTTAATTTCATGTTTATGCAATCATAACCAAGATCCATCTTGTAGATTCGCCTGTTGGACTTTTTTTCACAACGGATCAAATAAAGTTAACTAGTGATTAGGGTGTTCATGAGCATCACTAGTACCTCGGTGATTATCTATTTTACCTAATCTAAGCCGAACTACATAGAGGATTGCTTCCAACCCATTAAACTAAAAACATAGACAAATCAATCAAAGTTTTATCGTGCTATGACTACTCTTGTGAATTCTTGACCTTTATTCTACCTTCTCTGGACCAGAAAAGGAAAGTAGAAGAAAAAGCTAATGCTTTATTGAAAACTAAAGAAAAAAAGAAATCCTCTATGTATTTCCAATATACATTGATGTCTCTAATAGCAATAGTGCGTGTACACACGTACAACCTTATTCCTAATTGGTAGATTCATAAAATTATACAAAAAACTAATGAAAAGTCATGGAAGAACAACTCTCGGAGCACTACAATTCAAAATGGTCTAAAAAATGTTGGAAAACAAAGTGAAATGCTCTTGATATCAAAATTTTGATAGCACTAAGTGAACTGCAGGTTGTATTGAAATTGCATCAAAATTTCAATACAAAACCAATATCAGGTACAAAGTTTGCTGGTATATATATATATATTTTTTTTGATAGATAAAAAGAAATGTATTCAACAAAAAGAGGAAGCACCAAAAACAGTGCCCTCAAAGTATACAGGGAGTATACAAAAGCAACCCAAAGGCTCGAAACCCCTACTTAGAGCCTAGCCAATCGAAAAAACTAACAAGAGAAGAAGGGCTCAAAACTACAGACACCCTAACCCAAGACCAAAGATTACATACAAAAGAATATTTCAATCAATGAAGCGAAAGCTCCTCATTCCCAAAAGCTAACAAGTTCCTTTCCTTCCAGACTAACCAAAAAATACATAAGGGGGCCATTTGCCAAGCCTTTTTATGAGTTTTTCCCCACAAAAGCTCCATGCCACCCAAGAAGAGTTTCCTTCACTGAACACGAAAGAACCCAAGCCACACCAAATAGGGAGAAAACGAGATTCCCAAAACCCGCGTCTTTACATAATGAAGTAAAAAGTGATCCACCGTCTCTACTTCAGAGAGACATAGAAAACACCTGTTTGCCATAGAGTACCCCCTCCTCTGAACTTGCTCCAAAGTTAAGATTTTACCTTAAGGAGCCTCCCAAGCAAAGAAGGCTACCTTAGGAGGTGCCTTCACTCTCCAAATACTATTACAAGGGAACAAATGAGAGTCTCCGGGCTCCAATATAGAATACAACGACTTGATTTCACTCTCCACCCATTACCCACACCATATTTCTGATTGATAATTTGCTTCCAAAAAGCCTCTCTTTCATTGGTACAACAAAGTTTGCTGGTATATTAAAAATGGCGTCATAATATAGATGAAAAATCGATATGCACATCTAAAGATACTGCCAGAAATCGATACCAGACTTTTGGCATAAAAAATTGGGTAGAAAACCAATATGAGCAACATAGGTGCTATTGGAATGGGATTTCAATATGGAACTCTTTTTACCGAAATTCTGATATGGCTCACTGAATATGACACAAGGAACTCTGGTATAAAAAATTCTAGTGACGTTGTAATTTCGATATGACTGATCAGGCTCCAAAAAAAGCACAGTTCATTACACTAACATGATATCAAAATTCCTCATTTCCCTTTCTTCTCACTTTGGAATTATGAAATAGCCACCAGAAGACACTTTTCACATTGAAATTTATATCTAAATTACAATGTAGACAATGCTTCTTCATTTCTTCACTCCTTCATTCCATGCCTTGAACCACTAAATCTCCAGCTGCTGCTTGGCTTTTCTTTCACTAACCTTGGTTTCTTTGCTACCTTAAACTCGCCCAAATCACTTTTTTTTTCTCTTTTTTTGTTGCATTCTTCACTAGATATAAACATTAGTCCTCAAATGGGACTTAGCATACATCCATGTTTAAAATAATGATTTAACACTCAAAAGTGTGACATAAGAAAAGACAAACATTTTTCCTCTCTAACTTGGGTTTGTCTCCCTCCACTAAGGTCATATTTTCTAGAATCCTTTCTATGAGATTACCATAGAGAGATTAGGTGGCTGGCTGTTATTGTACAAAGATCTGGGAGTGAAGACCCTGGAGTTTGAGAAAATTTGTCTAAAGGTATGGGCAAAGAAGGGTGAAGGAGTAGAAGGATGGTCATACTTGATGCTTCCTTCAGTAAACTGGTTACTCAAAACCACAAGACACCGGAAAGATTATTTAGTATTTATAGACAATCACAATGATTTTTTTATTTTATTTTTTATGAAGTGTTACATTAAGATGATGTCATTAGAGGTTGATGAAACCCTTCCAATTTATAGGTTTTATGGAGTGTTGTAGCAAACCTGTAGGTAGCCTTTTTTTCTTGGATGGGAACTAGAAATCAGGTTTTTACAAGGGGCACTTAATTCTAGGATTTTCTAAACAGGCATTTTATGTAGTGGGAGTCTGAGTTGTTTGTATTTGCTATCTTTGGGTTGTCATGGATCTAACCTTCCAATGTTTTGTAAATGTTCAAGGGTTGGCATGTGCCAAGAGTTCAATCAGATGTCTCTCTATTCTTTCTTCCTGCAAGATGCTTAATCATTCCTATGCTTTAAATGTGCAGGGGAACCTTGCGAATTGATTACCTTACTCTAATTCTGAAACGGTTGACTGATCCACTACGCATGCTGCCTAAGGTTGGAAGAATATTGTTGACTATCATATGCAAACTTGGAATAGTTCAAGCCAAATATTAATTGAACATGCTTCTTTTCTATGTTACATCATTCCTAGGATGACGCTGTTCAGAAAGTTGTGGAGTTCATGGATTTATACTCTATAAGTCAGGAGGACTTTGATACTATTGTGGAGTTATCTAAATTTCAGGTATCCTTAACTAATTTATGTGCAGCATTTATATGAGAAACTGCTCTCAAATGAAATATGCATCAGGGGCACCCAAGTCCACTGGAGGGCATACAGCCAGCTGTCAAGTCAGCTTTAACAAAGGCTTACAATAAAGGAAGTAGCTCTCGCTTGGTGCGTGCAGCTGATTTAATCACACTTCCTGGAATAAAAAAGGCCCCCAAGAAGCGAATTGCTGCAATTCTAGAGCCAGTAGATGATGAATTGGCAAGAGAGAACGGTGATGCATTGGCGGAAAGTGAAGAAGAAAACTCTTCAGACACAGATGACATGGGTAATTTTCTCTCCTGAGCACCACCTAATACTTTAATCTGCTATCTCTTTATGTTTGTTCTTGCAAGTTGATATGGAATGTAAAATACAAACTGCCTGTCGGGATCACCAAAGCATTTAAATTTGGGCATTGTATTTCCAGATAACTTTAACAAACATTTCAGTCTTAGCATTTTCAAAATTATGTAAAAATTGGAACATTGTGAACATCTGATAATTTTTTTTCTTCTTTATTTCATAACTACAAAAAGAATATCCTTTACATAATGTAGAAATTGCATGTATCTTCCTGTTGATCTGACTCACATGTCCACCACTATCAAAACAGTTATCTTGAGACTTATGAAGGATGTTCACTTTTTAATTAGTAGATTATTTCATGTTCTACACCTGAATACTTAAGTTTCCAACAAAATGGATTACATATTTCAGGATCCTTATATCATGTTCCAATTATTAATCATGCTGTTGTCTGACTCTTGTATTTACTTTTTGTTGTGACTTGTGGTTGAAGACACTGCTAATGGTGATAAGAAGCTGCCAGTGGATCTCCAGAATCTCAACTCTAAAGGTGGGCAATTTCCCTTATATCCTCATGAGTATTGATAACTACTGAAAAGTATGAACATCTATTGTTGCACGACTGATGTGTTCTCTCAACAAACACGCTTAATATTTTTGTAGGAATTAAAGTAGAACTAGACTTAAAAGGTGCTGGGAGTTCTAGTTGTGGACCCGCATTTTTCACGTGCGTCCCCACTCGATCGGCGAGACTCGCTTTTTATTTATTTGTGAAAAATTGATTTTTTTGAAAAAAAAGTTGGAGTCGCCACTTATTTTATTTTTATTTTTGAAGGGAAAATAAAACAAGAAATAAAACCCTAAAAAAAATGACTCCATAATCTTTGGAAAAGCATGTCTTTGAAAAACCCGAGTCTCAGTCCGGGGATCAGGTTACCTATTGGGAAGGTACCTTTGAAAGGTAGCACCCCTCTAAGCCCTATAAAGGTCTCTACTGACAAAGTTAGGGGAAGTGTGGCCATTAATTAGTTAATTATGGATACCTAAATAGACTAGATGATTTCGAATATTGCATGCCTAACAAGATCGAATAACAATGAAGGAAAGTTAAGGATGCGTACCTGGACGGCTTCCCAAGCGCTATCATAAAACATAAGAGATTAGTTTGGGAATATGACACATTATTTGTTTTACCTAAACAAATCAAGCATATATCAAAACACCCAAAAATCACATCATGTATGGAAATAGTCATTAATAACACATGTATCCATGGAATTCTCAAAAATAGGTGTGAAGGAGCGTACCTGGATAGCAAGCTAGTGCTCCTCTATGGGAAATCAAGAGCATCTCAGCAATAAATACGAAACAAATTCATATATATCATCAAGGAGAATCAAAAATCGACATATCAAGCAAACAATATTGAAGAAGGTATCATGAATGTCGGGCCCCCACCAAAGCCCTAATTAATTTTGCATGAATTGATTCCATAAATTCCATGATTTGGAATTATGAAGTTTATTCATGCTTGAGAAAATCGAGAAAATCAAGAAAAATATTGAGAATCAAATAAAATAGTGAAAATGCGTGCCGGAAGGAAAATGGCAGCAAATAGCATGTTGAAATTGGGATTTTATACCTGGATGCTCCTAAGATGGATTTTTCAAAGCTGGGAATGTTTAGTTGAACAATGGTTTCAAAATTCAATTTAAAACAGTAAGTTCCCAATCAAAGAAGTAAATAGAGGAGAAGGTGCGTCTAGTAAGGTTGCCATGATGGAGTGGAGTCTTGAGGTGTGATTGGGACTGCAGTGTTGGCGTTGAACCCCAAAATGCATTCTGCCCTCTTTTGGCACGTTCCGAAACTTCTCTTAGACGAATTTCTAGTTCAGTTCTGGCTTCACTGTTAACCCGTGCCTCAACTAATGCTTCAATTTCCTTGGCTGTAGTCAAAGCAAATGAAGAAGATATAATGATTCGAATTTCAACTGATTCATCCCATTGTGTTTTTAGAACCCTGTTAAAGGAACTGAAGGTTATCACATTTTGTCTTTTCAGATTCAAGGATGCAATCTTTTCAGTGGGGGGGATATTTGTTCTTTCAGGTTGCTTTTTCAGGGTCTTGTTACCATCAGGGGACATTGGGGTTGATTCTATACGCATGCTTTGTGAGCTGGATTCCGAATTCATCACTTGATGAGTTACTAGGTAGAGAGACATTTTCCTTCCGTGATCAGATTTCTCTCTGAATCTAATTTCTGGTAGAATTTGTGCTCTACAATTAAAAGCCATATTTGAAGATCATTTCGCAAAGGATGACCTTTCTGCCCAGATTTTTGCAAAAGCAATCTTTACTGCCACTGACTTGAACAACCAGCGTCTGAAGACTGTACTCCTAGACTGCACCTTTGCTCAAAACGTGGTGTCGATGAGGCCGTTGATGAACTCCTAGGAACCTGATCAGCAGAGTGCAAATTCTGCAGATTTTGGGGAGTCCTCTCGGTTTGATTAAATTGCAGATGTACATTCTGCACATGAGTCTGAGGTTGTTCCAATTCCTTCTACTTGTTGGCAGGCATGATGGTGTTAAAGGAATTCTTGAAAATCTGAAATATGTCAATGAGTAACCTTGGAACATTCGAATGATCTGCAGGTTATTTTCTTGCTCTCATCACAAGGCTATCCCATGTCCATATATGCGTTTCATCAGAATAGAATTATGAGAATCTGTTCATGTTACTTCATGGAGAATACCAGAATTTCCACTTTTCATATTCAGTCTTTGAAGGACAGTAACACAACCAAGGTCATTGCACAAGTTTTGAAGATAAAAGAATTAGAATTCAGTTCTCTATCCTGACATTTTTCTTCTCAGCAAAGGGTCAAGAAACTGCTTAAAGAAGTTGGGTCTTTGCTCTTCATTGGCATTTAATTCTGATTCGCTGTGACTCATTCTAAGGAAAACAACGTCATCATCTTTCTTCCATCTCAATATCTTCGAGGTAAACCATCTATCAAAGGATTTCATGTCGTACTCGTCCATTATCTTTTAAAGCATCCTTACTATCATTTTCGAATTCCATATGTAGTAGAGCTAAGTGAATGCTGAATAAAACTCCTTTAAGACTACGGTATTGAGCAGAATAATAGGCATTTCTTTGAGAGGTTGAGCAATATAGTAGAAGCTTCAGTAAAACTTCAATTCCAGATTCTTCCATAAATAATCAGCAAATTCAGGAATTTTCTATACTGTATGGACCAGAACTGACACATGGGGGATATGAAATTGGATCAAGGTAACCAAAACTGCCCTTTACATTTGTACTGATACAAGATTTATTTGAAGTGCCTAATTTTTGAAAGACCAAAATCAGAAACTTTGACCGTATAATTCTCATGAAGCAACATGTTTGTTGATTTAAAATCCCAGTGAATGATTCCCCCATTAGAACCAGTGTGAAGGTGATTAGTACCGCATGCTGAACCAATGCAAATCTCAAGCCTTTCATCACAGTATCCAATCAAGGAGAAACAGATGGCGGTGGCGAATTTTGGATAAGACCTTGATTTCAGCTTGAAATTTAGTGAAGCCCTGGTGTTGCCCTGATTGACTTCGTTTGACAGCCTCTTTCTTACCAACTTGAGTTCTTTTAGTATGTGGAATACCGTTCTCTATCATCCTTGACAGAGTATAAATATGCAGCAATTCATTCCCAATGAATTAAATTATGAGACTTTCGTCAGGGGTTGCAAAGTTATTAACATGCTCAATAGCACCATCAATATCATTAAACTTGAAATGCGATTTTCAGCAAACTATCATAGAATTGCCGATAATGACAAGCTGACTGAATTGAAACTTGATCAATATGTCATTTAGATTTCTTCAAGTATAACATGTAGGAGTGATGATTTCCCTGTCACAACTCATCCGCAAATCGTTATTTTATGGCCCTGTTGTACTTTCAAATTTACTTCTCTGAAGGTCAGAATGGTTGATTCCGGTTCCCAACTGAACTTACTTGCCTTGCGAGCATCAGCCTTCTAGGTTATGAAACTGTAGTAGTCAACTAAAGGTGTCAACTGAATGTCTCCATATGGTTGGATCTCCTTCCCGGATTGCTCGTTCACCATCCCTGGCCTCACTGCTGAATATTACACCCATGTTCTCCCAACAACCAGAGTCCGCATCTCTTGCCAAGATGGATCATTGGATAGAATAGGACCGAATAAATTTACTTGACAATCAGAGAGAAAGGTTCGTGTAATCAGACCAGAGTCAACAACCAACTCATGTGCAGATGTCAGCCTACCAAAACTTCGGGTAAAATAAAGTTGCTGAAGTCTTGCTGCAACTCAGAATCTGTAGTCAGGTTCAATCGAGACTCCCATAGGCAGAAGCAGAGTGGGGATTGTTGACTTCATTAAGAAGATTGATAGTCACAGGAATTTACATATTCACTGAGCTAATCATGGCCGCCAACTCATAGGGCCTCTCAAGTGATTCAACAAAGTTATTTGAGTTCAGATTTTGTAGAAGATGAAGAGAACGTATTCCTGTGAGCATCAGACTCTGAATTGTATGAAAAACTGGATTGGACCTTTCTTTAATTGTGCAGACGATGTGACTAAAGTATCCTCCCTGCTCCATTGAAATCCTTTGTCAGATGAAGCTTTTGAGAGATGTCTTTCAAAAATAATTTGATGATTGAATTTGGGTACTGGTCTAATTACTGCTGCTTTGGAATTCTGGTTGTCATCTCCATGGGCTGAATACAGAGACTTGTCTGAAGAATTCGAATAAAATCCAATACTGCAGATGACTATAATGGTAACCGAAATCAAACAGGAGAACTTTTGACAAGAGGTCTTGATGGGATTCCGAGTCTTAGTGATGGAATTATTCTCTCAACGTGAACCTTGGCGAAGATCCCTACTTCCATGTCATGTCCAAGTTTGTCCTGATATCTTCAAGAATGAGACTAAATTCTTCTGCAAACAGTGTTTCAAAGGGATTATTCCCAGACTGTCCTTATGCGATTCAAGTCCTATGTCTGAAGGTCTGACCCTTTCACTAATTAGTCTCATGACAGACTTTTGATTAGAGAATAACTGCTCTGATATCAGTACTTTGACGAGAAGAAGTGACTGCAGAATCTGGATCTGTTCGTTGACCTTGTCTCATATGAGAACTAGCGGACGTTCCCATATCTCGTGCTAGGCGTTGAAGGATGCGAACCAAGATGTAGGGATCAATGAGGTTCTTTTGCACTTCAGTCAATGTTTCTCAAACTTTGATCTCTCATGTCTAGATAATGAAGGAACTTTCATCATCAATTTTCCACTGGTTGTGTTGCAATTAAGGTCTCGTTCTTGCCTAACTCTGCTGACAATTTCTCATTTTCAGAAACATGCATTTCTATCATAGAATTGCGATCCCAAGAAGCTTGATTTAAACCATGGCTGATCTAGCGAGCATATTTTCTTGTTAAAAGCATGGCAGTAGTTATTTACCCGGAAGAGGATTGTCTTTTGCGTTCTGAACATTCCTTTAATTGCTTGAAGCTGGTAAAGGATTAGGAGGAGTGGACATTTGAACTTTTATTACAGCTTTGCTATTTAAATTTGAAGAACTAATTGGTTTGCACTGTGTCTCAACAGCACTGCTGTTGGATTTGACTGGCTTTGATTTACTATAAGTAGTAAAATCGTTTCTCAAAATCCACCAACCCAATGGACTCTGGGGAGAAAGGTCCAGCCTGATGCATGCTATTAGCATTGGAAGTTATCCCGATCATAGCAAGATCAATCAGACTTCTACCTAGCTGGCTTATCTTCATTTCAATCATAGTATCTTCGAGGAGCAAACTGTCATTGGACTACATGTCGCACATGTCCAATAGTAGGAATAATTGGCGCTTCTCTGAGAGCTTCACAAAAGCAATATGTGTTTCATCAACGTTCAGATCAGATATTGGAGTTTTCTGTAAACTGGCGGAACTGTTGGAGACTTTGGCATCATAAATTGCAGCAAGATTGAAATTCTGAATTACATCTCTAAGTGTTTCAGAGAACTTAGTCACGAAGCTTTTGCACAAAGATGAACTTCCCACCAGCAGCAGTAAGAGACTCCTATAGAGCAGTGATATCTGACAGTGAGAAAGATAAATTTCCATCAGTTCTAGTCTATGTTGACATGGTTCCGCCATGGGATCCCTCAAGTCTCTTTATATTTTGTCCGAACAGATGTATAAAGTCATATTCGTACGATATCTGCATTGCAGCTGGAAAATCATCAGTAAAATCCGGGGAAAAGAAAAGATCAGCCTGTTTCTCTGTAAATCCCAGTTCCCTCGAGTTGGATCCAAGTTCAATGACATGTAGCTTTGAGACAATCTGTCCAGCATTAAAGGATATTGTGGCAAAACCAATAAGCGCACAGGATTGATCATTCCCTGGAACTTTACATGTGGCGAATGATGCAGCCTGAGTTTCAAGAGCTTGACTACGATGCTGTTCAACAGAGAAAAGCTGCATATTCCTTTTGATAAGTTGTGGTTTCTCAAGTGAACCCAGAGCAATTCCAATCAAATCCAACCACTTTTCATACGGATCATATCGACAGTTAATTATCTGATTGTTTGCCAAATTAATAGTTTCTCTCCAACATTTTTTACAGGTTCTGAATCACCTTCGATTGATCAATGATATACTGAGGTCTACGTGACTACGCTCAGCATCTTCAGGGTAATCCACTTCCAGAAAACAATCTGTTCAGGCATTTGGTGTGATTTTATTTTGGCTTTGAATGATCAAGGACCTTGGTTCTCAGCATCTGAACTCGAGCGAAGTTCACCCGTTCGTTCCCGCGTTGACGTAATAAAATATAAATGACAGTAGCACTTTCTGAGCAACTCAACAGGTCTTGCATTTTGTAGCTGAGTCCTGAATTTCTCAGTCTTGAAGGATGCTTTCGAGGTGCCCATAGAGAACTTCAATCTTTCAAGAGGATATGAATTGGAGTTGGGAGTGAGTCGAATTTTCTTTTGAAAGATCCAACAATGTGCTTATTGTCTGAAGTTCTAGGCAACATGACCTTAACCACATCATTCTCATCAATACTTGCAGTTTCCATATCAGAATTTTCATCTGATGAAGCAAATGGAAGAAGGACACCTTAAACCTTCAGCTTGCAGGTGTTGCACCAAAAGAGTTTCCTGCAGCAAAACTAAATGTAGCGCCACAATCAGGTACTTCATATTAGATTTCCTCATTACGTATTCTATTGTATGACAGAGAGTCTCAAGAAGCCTCACTCCTCTCCTTGCAGCAAGTTTGCCGTCTTGAAACATACAACGTCTAATCATTCATGCTTCCAGGACCACTGCACACAGGAGAGCCAGCATGCGTTGAGGGCGGCTTTGCACATTCAGTGATAGAATTCCCCGAAGACTCAAATAAATCATCTGATCCCTTTTGTTATAGAATGTGAAGCCTCTGAGTTGAATGAATATCTCAGAAACTCACCCAACCTTTGCATTAAGTTGAATAAATTCGATGCCCCTTTTTTTTTATTGCATACATTGTGCATCACGAAATCATTGTATTCTATGCAATAGGGTCTTTGTGGGGCATTTTATCAAATGGCTTAAAAGCAAAATCTCCCACCTTGGCATATGTACTGACCATTGCCGTTTGTCACACCAAATCTGGCTCACAAATTGATGAAGACACCCAATAGCAAGCAACCAAACCACCCAATCCTGTGTTTATGTAAATCAAGCCACTTTGAACATGTGGCTCATGCTCAAATCCATATTTCGCAACGGCACCATGTGTAGATGAACCAATCCCATGCACTAATAGCTGAGCAGAGGTGCAAACCAAGAACATGAAAGTGTAGTTATCGGAGGCCAGATAGCCGATAGAAAGAAGAATTCTACTATAGATGTGAGAGTTCTGATCAAAGAGTCGAAGGTGAAGGAAGTTGGGTTCTGAGAGTTGTGACAGAGGCTTCATTGGGACTTCAATCCTTGATTGTTCTGTGAACTGAAACTATCACACGAAAAACATGCGAAGTTGGATGAACTGCTCGTCACTGATTCCCGCTCAATCACCCTCCTCTGTTTTCTGCTCTAATCTGACCCTTGATTTGCTCAAAGATAATACCAAAACTCCTCTGCCACATACGAATCTTTAAAATCCCATTAACAAGTCAATCACGGTTCTGATTTCAGCAATAACATCAGTAGGGAATTGGACTGTTTGAAGGGATTGTCGGGCTTGCCAAACAAAATGTCTTTTGAAACATCTTTGCATCGGAAGAATTGGCACCATTAAACTATGGCAGTGGCTTGAGCGGAGCTTCAGTCTTTAATTTCTCAGCAAATTATTTGCAGATTCCAGAATTTTCCAATATCCGGAATACACTAGGATTGATACACACCTCATCCCTCATCCCTCATCCCTCATATCGACACTTCCGTCATTCCCCAATGCGCGCCCAAATACAAAAGCGAGGATTCGAACACCGTGTGGGGAAAGGAATATAGAACAAATAAAATAATAATAATAAAAAACGAAGTAAAACCCGGGGAAGGAAAGAGCAGAGGGTATTGATCAGTAAACGTAAATAGCCCCCACTTCAAGTGTTAATCCATGGGTTGATAATAGTGGGAATAGAGCAGAATAGGATTTAAACAAAAAAAAAACGAACATGATCACATTCAGGCATGGAGTTATATACTTTCGAAGACATCTAGTTTGACTTATTGATGATTAGAGCATGCGCAAAAAAAAAAAAAAAAAAAAAGCAAAACAAAAAAAAAACAAAAAAAAAAAAAAAAAAAAAAAAAAAAAAAAAAAAAAAACAAAAAACAAAAAAACAAAAAAAAAGAAAAGCGCAATGACATGTTTGTGTATGGTATCTTGCTCCATTGGGTACTTATATCACCTTTTGAGGTCGGTTTACTAGGTATATTTGACATTGTGGGTTCTTGTGAGATGTTTATATGAGTTTTCACTCCTTGAGCCACTCTTGTTACGCATTTGGAGTGCTGGGGGTTCATGTGAGAGTTCTATGGTATCCTATGCTTCTGGATCATGATTGATATATATTAGGTATGAGAGATGAGTGATCTTTTTACTAGGGTCTCCGGATCATTGTCTTACCCACCATTCCATCATTGGTGATATGACTTTCCTTTATTGTACTAACATGGGTTGATCATCACTCATTCCACTTTCTCATTGCTTTCTTTCGTATCCCATTACCGCATTCCAGATCTTTGTTCCACCTTTATTCATTCCCTCCATATTGATACCCATTACTGATTTGATACCTTCTTCACATCATTCACATATTTCATCGATGGTTTGACCATTCATCATTTCTCTCATTTCGTTATCGACATTCCCTTTGGTTACTTCTAAGTCCATGACTCATGAGATTTTTATATGCATTACATCTTGTACACGAGGGTATGGGTTTGATCATTGGGTATTTGAGCCTAGTTTCCCTTCGTTTCTTTCACCCTATCACCCTGGCCTACGTTACGTCCCGTGTCTTAAGACCACCCTGAGACCATGAGATCAGATGTTATCTTTGACAGCCTCTACTTAGGTTGGTGTTTGGGATTTGGTTGATATATTGATGTTGTCATGTTTCTTCTTCTAGGAGATGCTTCTTTGATGCTTGGAGGTGATCTAGTGTTGGATGTAGACGATTGCTTCATTTTTATGGATGATATTTGATGTTGTTTGGCTTCCCATTCTACTGCACATCAGATATCCATACTGGGGCATTTTCCCCTTTCATTTGATTGAGATGACCCCCTAGTGGAGCACTTTCATGGAGCCTGGGCATTTTCATCGATCAGAGATCCCTAGTGGAGCATGTTGAGATGATATCAGTTCTAGTGGAGCACTTTCTTTGAGTCTGGGTATTTTCACCGATCAGAGATCCCTAGTAGGGTATGTTGAGACTATATCAGTTCTAGTGGAGCATCGTTGAGCCCCTAGCAGTTCCATTCGCGGAGTATTTATGAGATAGACTAGTGGGTTATTACTGAGTTGGAGGCAGTTTTCAGTGCAGTGTATAGATGGCATACTGGGACATATTTCCCCATTTTGAGGTTACCAGATTCATGTTGGATACAGTCAGGGATTCATTAGAGACGTGCTTCTACTCCTGAGATTACCACATCCTTCATCATTTCGGCCATTCATTTGAGGTTGGATTTAGAGTGTCCCCCTTGAGGCATTGGTCGGTACTTTATTCTGACTTCCTAGCAGATTGTTGTTGAGCTGAGGACAGTTGATTGATGATGTTGGATTCACCCTTTGGTTGTGCATTAGATATTCACACTGGGGCATATCCCCCTTTTTTCTGAGATTCCTATCTGTTATTGGACGACATGACTATCTTTATTCATGGTTATAGAGATGTTTGGTTGTTTTTGACAGACTCTTTATTGTGCATTAGATTATCCACACTGGGGCATATTCCCCCTCCTTGATGGGATTGTATTTGGGCAGTGGTACGGGGATGGATGATCATTGTTAGTTTGTTTGCCTCACGACTTCGACATCCAATATCCATACTGGGGCATATTCCCCTCTCCATTACGAGATTTATTTGGGCAGTGATATGAGGATGGATGATTGGTGTCGTTTGTTTAGCTTATGACTTTGACATCAGGTCTCATACTGGGGCATATTTCTCCTATTTTCTTTGAGTATCCTTGAGATTGAGACAGCGGCCAGCTTGGTTTTAGATTGAGCACTAGCCCAGAGCTTCCGACGATCGACTGTATCAGGGCCTCCCTACATGGATTTGTTGAGATAGAGATGGATCGCATCAGGTTTCACCCGAGGAGTGTGGGTGGATTCTTTAGCCAGATGTTCATGAGACAGATTTGTTTTCGTCATTGTTACCTTGCAGATTGGATTATCCAGATGAGCATCATTTTACGCACTTTGAGGTTACTTTTAGATGAGCCATGATATACACTCTTTGAGATTTACCTTTTGAGATTCATCGACAGAGCAGCTTTTCAGACATAGAGGGTTCCTTCAGTTTAGACTTTTCAGAGGTTTGTCACGATGCATCAGTTTCTGACCTATTGATTTCAGCGGATGATTGATTTACTGGTTGTTTCGGCAGTGTGAGCACCCTGGATACTGGAGCATATTTCCCTTCTTGGTTTCAGTAGTCCGACCATTGACATTTTGAGTATATGGCTTTGAGCCAATTTATTTCATGTCCACTTTCGAGTTGGTCTTCTCTATTATTCCCTTCTAGGCCCTGAGCCTCATAGCTTTGAGTTATTCATTCCTTCTAGACCCCGAGTCTTATAGCCCTGAGCTATCCTTTTTCCCTTAGGCCCTGAGCCCGCTAGCCCTGAGCTATCATTTCCTATAGACCCGGAGTCTTTCCAGCTCTTAGCTGAGCTTTCATCATTCGGTCGCCCATGAGTGGTTTGACCTGGAGTTTGCGTATCGCATTCTCCTTCTAGCCGATCAGTCATAGAGCCCGGAGCTCATAGCCCTGAGCTATTCATCGACCCAGAGTCATTTTCTATCTTGACCCAGAGTCATTCTTTCCTGGTTAGAGCCCAGAGCTCTCGACCCAGAGTCATTTTCCATCTTGACCCAGAGTCATTTATAGCACCCCGAGCCCTGAGCTCATGACCCGGAGTCATTTACATCATTCTAGCCACTTGTGAGTGGCCTTGACCCGACACCTTGAGTCGGAAAGTATCCTGATCGGCTATCTATTTAGAGCCTGGAGCTCTCGACCCAGAGTCACTTTCCATTTCGACCCAGAGTCATTCTTTCCCATTTTAGAGCCCGGAGCTCTCGACCCAGAGTCACTTTCCATTTCGACCCAGAGTCATTATTTCCTATTTTAGAGCTTGGAGCTCTCGACCCAGAGTCACTTTCCATTTTGACCCAGAGTCATTTCTTTCCTATTTTAGAGCCCGGAGCTCTCGACCCAGAGTCACTTTCCATTTCGACCCAGAGTCATTCTTTCTTATTTTAGAGCCTGGAGCTCTCGACCCAGAGTTATTTTCCATTACGGCCCAGAGTCATTTCCTTTCCATTTAGAGCCTACGGCTCTCGACCTAGAGTCGTTTTCCATCCTGACCCAGAGTCATTCTTCCCAATTAGAGCCCTGAGCTCATGACCCAGAGTCTTTTTATCCTATTTTAGATCTAGAGTCGTTCATCTTGTCCCTGACCCAGATTCATTCATCTCATCCATGGCTTTGAGTCATCACTTCCACCTTTTTCCATCTTTGTGCTACTCATCACATACTGTTCTCTCTTTATTGTCATTCCCCCCCGCATAGAGTTGTCCCATCCATATCATTGAGACCCCATCTTTGACCTTACCTCTTCATGTGCTAGGACAAAATCTCTGGTCCTTCTTTAATTCTTCGATATAGTTCACTTCATTCCGCTCATTACTCGTGTTTCTACTCACATTCTCTACACTCGTGATCCATACCGAAGAGGGGCATATTTGTAGACCCTCAATTTTGTCCCTTTAGCACATGTCTTTAAATCCACTTCCAGTGCTCCACAGTAGTTCCTTGGTGGCCCATTACTACTCGTACCACTTACCTTTTTCTGAGTCACCTCGGAGATTTTGGTTGAGGGATTATTTGATCCCTTATTGTGACCCTTGGCAACCCTAACTTAGACTTAAGCTTTTCTTGTTTTTTTAGGATAGCTTTTAGATACACTTGGCCCATTAGGCACCACCCTAGGTCCACTTAATTTCATCATAGGCCCGTTTAGGCACACTTGGCCCATTTGGACATTTTTAGCGTGACTTGTATGACTTGCATGGTTACATGGCTTTTGGGCTCGGCTTTTGTTTATTGGTTTATTTTTATTTTATTTTATTTTATTTTTTATTATTTTTATTTTATTTTGTTTTGTTTTATTTTATTTTTACCGTTTCCTAATTTATTTTCTTACTTATCTGTTCACTCAATTATTTAACTTAGAAAATTTTCATGTTTTTGCAAGGAAACTTACCATTGGAGTTTAAGGAAGGTGGGACTCTCCTTGGAAGGTTTTGGAGGGGAATTTGAAATTGGGAAGATTGCTTTTGATTGGAAGATTTAAAAAAAGGAAGAGAAGAAGAAAGGAAAGAGGAGAATTTTCCTTTTGGGAAAGAAATTTAGGTCTTGAGAGAAGATATATATGTGAGAAAAGGAAAAGATTGGGGGGAGGATTTTTTTTTTAGGAGGGTGGCACGTATTGGAATTTTTGGGGAGAGGACGCATTGGAGGCATTGGAGAGGGAGGGAGAAAAAGCACGCAGCAACGAGAAGAGAGTGATTGCAGCAAAAGACTACCCAGGTATGATTCTCGCCACTTTTAGAATTCTTACCCATACTTGATTTTTTTCCGTGTGTTCGATTTCTGAATATTCAATTGTTTTGTTGATTTTTGTGTGGACGAAAAGGGCCACAATTTGCTTTGTTGAGATTGGTTACTTGCCTGTTTGCCTTGTTTTGATTTTGGATGTCATTAATTTCTTCGGAAGCATATAACTCCATGCCTGTTCCCACTAGCCTGAGCCCATCTAAAAATCATGAGATGTGGCTTTATCGGCTTCCTTCGATTCTTATCATTTTTATTTTATGATGCCTATTGGTTCTCTCCTCGTTTTCTCTGTTTTGGATCATTCCTCCAAGTTTCCTGGTGATTGTCTATAAGCATTCCATATGAGCCGATTCTTTTGGGAAGATAAAAATAGAGAGGACTCTGTGTTCCATCGAACAGAAATCGTTTCAGAAATGCCTTTTTATGATTTTTAAGAAATCGATACTGAAATTGAAGCACCGTGGTGGAGTAGAGTGGGAAAATCAGAGCCAAAGACGCCTCCCTTCATTCTAATCTCAGGGTTTTTCTTGTGGGGAAAAGGAGGAACAAGAGTGGCAGACAAAAAAATCTACGGAGCATTTTGAAAGATCAGCCAAATTAAATCCGCAGAAAGGGAACACTTTTAGATATTTGGGACATTATTATGCAAGGATATCCGTTAATACCCGGAGAGCTTTCAAGTGTTACTGGAGATACCCTTAATCCCAATTATTCCGATTCTGGGCAAATAAATGCTGAAACTCCCATGCCTGCTCCGTTTGTGTTGTTCTCTTGATGTCTACTCATCTAATGTTCTGGCTCTGTTTGTGATTCTGTCACCGATTCTTGATGTAGAGGGATCAATCTCCTGAAGCATTTGCTTCCAACAAAGATCTGGTTTGTTTTCTTTTAATCTTTTAGGGTTTTGATATCTTTGAGCATCATAAAAGTGTACTGAGCATATGGAAATATTTGGGGCGTTTGGGTCAGTGTGTGCTGCCAAGTTCCTATTTGTGCTTTGCATAGTGGTGACTTTTCATGACATTGATGTTGGGTTTTTATCTCGTTTCGCCATGAACGGTCTGGTTCGAATTTGCTGATTGAAAGCCCAACAACCCTTTAGCTGAGTTTGCATGAATTTTAGATTACAACGATTGCAGGCCACGTTTTGTTCACTGCATTAAGCTTTGCAATTTCACCTCACTGAGCTCATTAGGGTTAATGATGGAGCTCTGTACACTTCTGTTGGTGTCCCTACTGTTTGTATCTGCAATGGGGCAGCTTCCATCACAGGACATTGTGGCACTGCTCGAATTCAAGAAGGGAATCCAGCATGATCCAACTGGTTATGTGCTTAATTCATTGGAATGAGGAGTCTATAGATTTCAATGGGTGCCCTTCCCCTTGGAAAGGCATTGTTGGTAATGGTGCCAATGTTGCTCGGGTGTTTCTTGATCACCAAGGTCTTTCTACTGATGTTGATTTGAGTGTATCTTTGAATCTCAATACTGGTGAAACCTCATCGAGAAAAGGCCTCATCCAAAATTGTTGATAGGAGGCAATATCCTATGTATTACAGCCCACACTTCATTGATAGGGATACTAAGTTCCAGTCAATTACTAGAATTTGTGATGATTCAAGATTACTTGGGAAGCAGCAATTGATGGAAGAACATGGATGGGTTCAAACAATATTTTGGTGAACAAGCTAAGTCCTTGTCTGCGCAGAGCATTTCAACTACCTCTCAGAGATCCTGAATAAGGGTTTCACCAGTAATGACGAGGTTCTCTTGGTCCACATTCCAGGTCCGGATTTCATTGATGCCTACCTTGGGTGCCTAAAGGCAAAACTCTTATCAATTCCGGTTCTTCCTTTGGATCTACTGTAAAGAAGTGAGCAGACAATTCCAGAAAGTTTCTCATTGCCTTTCGTGTTTTCTACATTTGCTCTATTGTTGTTGGAATAATTATCGAGATCACTGTCATGTACCTAATACAAAACCGTGAGTACGGGGATGGAATTGATAACCTACTGGTTCTCTTGATTGGAGGAATTCCTATTGTTGTACTTGCTGCCTTGTCTGCTAGTATGGCTATTGATTCCCACATGCTCTCCTAGCAGGGTGCAATCACTAAGAGAATGACGACCATTGAGGAGATGGCAGGCATAGATGTTCTCTGCAGTGACAAGGCAAGAACACTGACCTTGAACAAGTTGACTATTGACAAAAACCTTGTTAAAGTGTTTATAAAAGGTATGGAGAAAGAATACGTGATTCTGCTTGCAGCTGGGGCTTCTAGGATTGAAAATCAGGATTCCATTGATGCCGTCCTTGTAAGAATGATTGCGGATCCGAAAGAGGCACAGGCTGGAATCAAAGAGGATCATTCCTCTACATTTAATCCTGTAGACAAAGTGGGCTACTGTCATTATATGGTTGTATAGCAGTGATAAAGTTGCTGAATCCAGCTGGTATGGAGATGTGATCCTTGATACAGGTTGTCAGAATATCACTCCTAACTTGGTTTCTGTTCAGCCCCCGTCGACAATAGTTCATCCAAGTGAGACTAGGCAAGATCTTGTAAGATGAGGCAATGAGCTTTTTAAGACAAATGGGAGCAGGCCTGTACGAGTCAGGTGGATTAGGAACAGAGCAAGTGTCACTTGTTAGTGCTTCTGCTGATAATATATGGGCCTCTTCTGGAAGTTCTGGTTCTTTGATTGAGAAGACTAATGGTTGAAGGTACTTCTGGACAGTTTTATCCTGGTAGAAGTTCAAGGTGTTCTCCACAAGCTGAACCCATTGCTTAGCTTGCTGTTCTCTGGTTTCAAATAAAGATCAAAGGAGAATTGTAGGCAATAGCTTCCAGGTTAAAATCTTCCAACGTTACATCTGTCCAAAATGAATCATGCTCTGAGAGCAACCTGAACACCGATACCAATTTTATAAACACTGTGCAAGCAAAGATTGTGGTATCCATTGATCCCGAGAATATTAGATCTTCTAAAGAGAGTTTATGGTTGTTCCGACAGATAATTTTCTTTCATCAAAACTGCTGGTTAAAATTTTAAATGAATACCCCCAAGAGTTCAATGAGATGTGCCTTTACCCGTCTCAGGGCCATGAACGAAAGCACCCATGCTATCCAGCAAATGTTTCTCGAATGTCATAGTCATCTTTGATCCAGCATTCAGCTTTGAGTGATCCTCTTCATAGGAAAGAAAAAGGGAAGTGACAATTCAGCTTCTTTTGGTATGAATGAAGATGAGGATTCTGGTATTCAGATGATATTCTCAGATGATGACCATCCGGAATTTGACTATGATGTTTTATCATGTTCTCATAAAGGTTTGAATGAAGATTGTGATATCCAAACAAAGAGTAGTTCGCAAACAGAATCCATTTGCCTTCTACAAAGCTCGGGAAAAATTGTGTTGAATAATTTAAGGGTGGAGGATAATATTGATGAGTTTCTAATAGAAGCAAGCTCATCACCTTCAGCATGGAGTAAGGATGACAGAATGCTTGATGCTCCTAGTGACGCATTGACAGAATGGTTATACCAAGACAGTTAGAAGTGGGCTTCTTCCGGTTAAAAGGAAGAGTGAGGCAATGAGCAGCAGTATCTATACTGCTAATAAACCTCTAGTTCAAAAGACACCAGCCAACGAAGCACAGAGTATAAATTTCCAAGTGGCAAAGCTCGCCTTGAGGGTTTATATGCAATAAACTCATCATGCTTGATTCTAAGAAGAAAGTTGAAAGCACCTGAGGCTGCACTCCTAGTTACACTATCAGTCTTCTGCTTCAAATATCATAGTTAGCATCCATTCCAATCCTCAGAACCATGGATATTTTCCCGAGTTGATTGGAAGGTCTGGTTCCTTTAGACAAAACCATATCCACTAGTGATTTTATGAAGAGTCCAGAATTTGAATACGTTGACGATCATTTTGCTCTTGTAGTTTGTTTCTTTGAGATGAAGAAGGGCCCTAATTTCAACCTTTGGAAGCATTTGAAGAGGGCCAGATTTATCAAGAGATGACATAGGAGGCAGACATGACTAATTCTCTGGAACACTTAGAAGTGTAAGTCGGAATTTCAGCCTTGCTGCAATATATGACTTCGAAATTGCCAACAATTCCGCCAACCTACAGAAAATTCCAATGCTTGATCTGAATGCTGATGAAAAACACATTGCTTTTGCGAAGTTCTCAGAGAAGCACCGATTATCCCATCTATTGTACGTGTGCGACATGAAGTCCAATGACAGATTTGCTCCTCGAAGATGCCATGATTGAAATGAGGATGATGATGCTTTGGCTAGTGGGAACATTAAATCATTAGTTCTAAAGCAATCAACTAGGTAAAAGTTTGATTGATCTTGCTATGTTCGAGACAACTTCCAGTGCTAACAGCATGTATCAGGCTGAACCTTCCTTCCCAGAGCCCATTGGGTTGGTGGATTTTGAAGACGATTTTACTACTTATAGTAAGTCGAAGCAAGTCAAATCCAGCAGTAGTGATGTTGGGACACAATGCAAATCAATTAGTTCCTTGAATTTAAACGGCAAAGCTGCAATCAAATATCCACTCTTCCTAATCCTTTACCAGCACCAAGCAGTTAATGGAATGACCAGAACGCAAAAGATAACCCTCTCCCAGGAAATGCAAGTCTCAAGAAATGAGGAACTACCGGCAGAATTGGGTAAGAATCGGGGCTCGCCACTGCCAGTAACTCTAATGACGCTGCTGGTTCTGGATTCAGGTTAAAAGATTTAAATTTGAGAGTAAACATACTGTTACTCAGTTCAACAGAACACATCAACAAGCTTGCTTAGTTCAACGGAACATACCAGCAAAGGTGGCAGGTCCAGGTATCAGATGGAATGGGGTAACTTAGCAATGAGAACAAGTGAAGAATCTACAGATTGCCCAAATGTTTCCAAGACTACTCACAGATACGTTCCAGATTCTCAAGGATCCCTTCAACACTGTCGAGCTTGTCAAGAAGTAGGAGGGACTGCAGTAGCCTCAGACCTTTGCACATGATGAACACTTGCAATTTGTCAGAACCGAGATGACTCCCCCGGAACTTGCAGAAGTCGTATTCCCGATTGCAGTAAGAATAGAAAGCCTTACCTTCAGATACAGAATTGGACCTCAAAGGTTGAAATACGTGGGGTTATCAGAATCCTTTATAAACTTGTGCCCGACCATAATCGGATATGCTCATACCTCATCTCAGAACCTATAGACTGTGCAATAAGATATGCCTTCTTGCTGCCGCATTCATTGTTCAATTTATTGGTGTCCATGATGAGCAGCTCAAGGACAACAGTAGTATAGCAATTTGCTTGTTCAAAGAATTTGGGAGATACAGAGCTTTCGGCAAAGAGACTACATACAGAGGAGTATAGGATTATGGGCTTTATTAAAGGCTCTTGGGTGTACTACTTACATTTCTGCAAACTCTAAGGGATCCTAAAAACTCTCACGCTATGATTGTCATGACCGAAATTGGTATTGATGGTTTTTCTCATTTTTCTGCTTTGCATGGATTGGGGCCTTCCTAATGCCTCATTTCTGAAACCTGCAAGTGGAGATGAAGTGTTATCCAAAGAACCTAAATGATGATGCGGAGCTCCCTTAAATTTTGTCCCGAGAATTCAAATAGATCAATATAGAGCCATATCCAAAATCATCCGTGGGATCCAAAGGCTGAATATGAAAAGTGGAGTTCATGGTATTCTCCATGATATGATATGATCAGATTCTCATGATCTTGTTCTGGCAAATGGCTTATACGGACAAGGAATGGTTTAATCAGTTTTGATTTCATTTACAGACACCAGAAAACTATTTTTGCAATTAATCCGGCCCCTGTTTCACTCTTGAAGTTTGACGATGGGAATTCAAAGCAAAGTGGGAGGAATGAAGACTGGCATCGAAGGGCGAACTGGCAGTGGTAAATTAACCCTCATACAGACCCTCTTTCGAATTGTCGAACCTGCTACTGGCCAGATTATGATAGACGGTTCCAACATCTCTTCCATTGGACTACATGATTTGCGGTCCAGACTAAGCATTATCTTTCAGGATCCAACCATGTTTGAAGGGGCTGTACGGAGCAATCTTGACCCATTTGAAGAGTACTCAGATTTAGATTTTGGGAGGCTCCGGACAAGTGCCAGCTTTGGGATAAAGTCAGGAAGAAATAAGGAAAGCCAGATTCTGCATCTACTGAGAATGGAGAGAATTGAAGCATGGGTCAGAGGCAGCTAGTTTGTCTTGGCTGAGTGCTACTCAAGAAAAGCAAGGTCTTGGTGCTTAATGAAACATAGATGAAGAATGAAGAAATCGGTGAAGACATTATGGGATTGAAAGAAAAGCAATTCTGACAGGTTTTCCGAGAAGAAACAGATGGGCAGAATACTGAAGACATTATGCAGAAATTTAAAGGTTTGATGGGGAAATAGAGCTGGACAGAATTGCAGAGTTTATGCCAATTCAGTTGCTCCTACTTCCAAGAGCTTCCTAGCTAATACTGCAAAATCCATTTAGTAACTGCTTCAGTCTGAGCCCATGGATCCAAGGAAAACATGGATAGGGAAAATTGGTTACGCCAGGGTTCGTATTTCTCAAAAGCAACCCAAGTTTGCTGGAATTCTTCATCCCTCACTGGAAGTCACCAAAACTTTGAATAACAGGGAGCTTCGGAACATGCCAAAAGAGGGCAGAATGCATTTTGGGGTTCAGTGCCAGCACTGCAGTCCCAATCACACCTCCAGACTCCACTCCATCATGGCAACCTTACTACACACACATTCTCCTCTATTTACTTCTTTGATTGGGAACTTACTGTTTTAAATTGAATTTTGAAACCATTGTTCAACTAAACATTCCCAGCTTTGAAAAATCCATCTTAGGAGCATCTAGGTATAAAATCCCAATTTTAACATGCTATTTGCTGCCATTCTCCTTCGGGCATGCACTCTCACTGTTTATCTGATTTTTAACTATTTTCATGATTTTCTCGATTTTCAACAAGCATGAACAAACTCCATAACTCCAAGTCATGGAATTTATGGAATCAACCCATGCGAAATTAATTAGGGCTTTGGTGGGGGCCCGACATTCATAACACTCACTTCAATACTGTTTACTTGATATGTTGATTTTTGATCCTTCTTGATGACATATATGAATTCGTTTTATATTTATTGTTGAGATATCCTTGCTTCCCATAGAGATGTGGATGCTTGCTAATCAGGTACGCTCCTTCTACCCTCCAACTATAAAATTCTATGAATGTGCATGTTATTCTGAGCCACGTCCACGTTTGATGACATACTTGATTGCCTTGATGTTTGTTTGATCATCCTTGACAAAATGCATGTTATGTGTCATATGTTCAAACTAACTTTCATGTTTTATGATAGCGCTTGAGAAGTCGTCCAGGTATGCACCCTAACTCTCTTTTATGGTAATTTGATCCTATTTGGCATGTTATTTTTTAAAATCACCTTAGTCTATCTAGGTATCCATGATCAACCATTTAATTGCCACGCTTCCTCAACTTAGTTAGTAGAGACCTTTTTAGGGCTTAGAGGGGTGCTACCTCCTAGAGGTACCTTCCCAATAAGTAACCTGATCCCCGGACCAAGACTTGGGTTTTCAAAGACAACGCTTTTCCAAAATTATGGAGTCATTTTTTTAGGGTTTTATTTCTTGTTTTATTTTCCCTTCAAAAATAAAAATAAAATAAGTGGCGACTCCAACTTTTTTCTAAAATTAACTTTTCACAAATAAAAAGTGAGTCTCGCCGATCGAGTGGGGACGCACGTGAAAAATGCGGGTCCACACTAGTGCCAAGAAAACACCAGCCGGCAGAGGAAGAGGAGGAGGTTCTGCATCCACAGAGAAGAAAGGGGGCAGAGGCTCAGGGGCTGCTGGTGCCAAGAGAAAGAGGTAGAGAGTTTTGAAAGTTGTTTAGGAACATTGTACATAGTGTCCACCACGCGTATTTGATTTTGGGCTACTTGGGGAGGGTTTGCAGCAGGATGGTGGATGCTTCTTGCTATTTTTGTGCACTCAGAGCCTGCTATTTTAGGATGGTGTGAACTTTTTGGACCAATCCTTTGAGTTATTATGAATCTTAAATGAGTATCTTTTTGCGCATATTATGAATCTTAATTTTTGGTTCTAAATTTTGGCACATTATTCTCTTGCCTTTTAAAACAAAAGGCGAGAACGCATCAACAACTAGTGCTGCACCTGATAAAATAATATTTAGACGAAATGTTTTCTTGGGTTCAAGTGAAATAATTGATTTACGATTGGCTAAGGAGAATTTGTATGGGATAAAAAAGTATGTTGATAGTTCTTAACCAACCGCCCATCCGTTTCATGTGTTTTCTTGTGGAGTGTCAAGAGGAACAATTGAAATATGTAGAATATTTAAGAATTTTGTCTATTAAAAGTGACACTGATGTGATGATTACATGGGATTTGGAGGTACTTCCAAATGAGACTACAACAACAACTTTTATCTCGAGATGGAGATCCCAAAGGCCTCAGGAGAGTGATCGGTACAAAGGAATCTATTATCTAGGATTTCAAATCGTTAGTTCAAACAATATTTAACATTGACGAGGGTATTGCTAGAGGATTATGGGTGGAGAGTGGGGACTGGAGAACTATTGCTTCATTTTTCCCACATCTTCAGGGGAAGAAGGTGATGGGTACCACTAGCCGACATGGAGAGGTCGGAGGCATTGGTGCTTATCTAGGAGACATGCGCATTGGATTTTCTGCATGTCCAAACCTAGAGTATTCGTTAATAGAAGTGGTGAAGTACTCATACCCTACTCATACATGAACATTAAAAGGTTCACATATATTAGGACGCTCTAATTCCAAATATTATTTTGACACTGTCGACATCTTGGCTTTTTCACTTTCTATATAAGATTATAGATTAAAAGTTCTTTTGAGTTGAAGTGCCCAATGTCCTAGACATCCAATCCTGTTTGGATTTAACATAATCCAGGCTTAGATACCAAATGATTTGTGTTAGGTTCTCTCAGTTTTAGTAAAATACGACTTTTCTCATTATTTGTAAAAGTGAAGGGTATCGTACGATTATTTGGAATTAAGATAATAAGAATAGTAAAATATGAATTAAATCTTTATAAACATATTCTTAAAAACATTTTCAAATATTTTTGGGATAAAAATAAGGTGTTTGGCTCTTAAAAATATGAGAAAACATTTCAAAGTGATTTTTTAATATTTATACAATCACTTGAGAGATGTTTTTCTAAAATAAAATACTTCAAAAATTTTGAAATATTCCAAAATACCCCAAGGTGATTCTCGATATGTTCCTTTCCCTTTCACTCATACCTCTCTCCTCCACAGCTCTCCGACTACACGGTAGGAAAGACGCTCCACTTTCCATTCGACATCGTTGATCGGATCGAAGGTAACCCTCCATTCTTTTGTTGTTTTTTTTTTTTTTTTTTTTTTTTTTTAATGTCTAATTGTCTTGAAATGTTAGTTAGGGTTTTGGGTTTTAGGATTGTTTGGTTAGGAGGAAAGTATGGGAAAATGAAATCTGTAAATCCTCAAATGTTTTTACAGGAATTACTTCCAAGCCTTAACAGTTTTAGATCTATTTTTCAATAGAGCAGTCAAGTCTCATTTTCCAGTACTTCTCTCTCTAAAACTCTCATTCTCTATTCTAGTTCACATATGCAAATTGCTCTGTTTAGGGTTTTTGAGTTCAAGTGTTGCAAGTCAGTTCTTTTTAAGGAAGATATTCGAAATCAGTCCACTTACGGCCCAATTGCTTGAAAATTAGGCCATCTCAGGCTCAGCCCATTATCACGTAGCCCCGATCTCTGTGTACACACGTGCATTGAATCATCCCTACTCCAAGCATTTCGGTTGGTCTCCGAGCTTAAGGTGCCCCGCCACACAAGAGCCTTCAATCAATCATCCCGTCCCTTTCTTAAAACGGTGCGATTCGGTCGATTTCTGAGTTCGAGGTACTGTTCTAGTCTCTAATCCAAATTCAATCAAATAGACTTGTACCCTTAGAGACAATAGTTTGGATGCTGAGAAAACGATGAAAAAACGAAAAAGAAAATTTTGAATTATAAAATTTTCACCATCTAGGGTTCGAGAATACAGAAAAATTGCACTTTACCTAAAACCCATATGACTCTCAGGCTTAGTTGATCTGAGTCTTTTTTTTTTTTTTTTTAATTTAAATTAATTATTATTATATTTGTTTGTTTTAGATTTTTAGCAGCAATGAAAGTGAAAAGATAACGTAGTAATCAGAATGTGGTTGATTTTATTTTTGAGGGTTGGATTTCACCCCACGTGCTTTATAAGTTGGGAATGCTATCGATAGAGGTTTTGAATTCTAGGGTTTCTCTTTGAACAATCAGAATGAAATTTTGTTAGATGAATGGTCTTTGTTACTTGAGAATGTTTTCTGGTATAAAAATAGGTTTAGTTTTAGACAGTGAAAAAATTGAACCAATAAAAGACCCAAATTTTTTATTTTAACCTTTTCTGTAACGGTGATTCAGGGATACAGAAAATGTGCCACTTTACTTACAATTCCACACTGCTGAGGGATTTTTCTTTATTTTATTTTTATTTTTTGGAAGCAAAAAGAAGAGAATTAACATAGGATGAAAATGTTGTTTACTTTTTTTGCCTCTAATTTTCTTGGAAACAAAACATAAGGCTAGGGTTTCTCTTTGAAGGCTTTTAACCTATCCATTTGGGAACGATATCTTTTGCTTACATATAAAAAATGATTTTGGCTCGAATAAATGTTTACTAATTTGACCATGGAAACATAAATGGTACCGCCATCTGCCAATGAATCCCAATGTAAGTGGAAGCTTTTTGGAAGAAAAGGAAGAGCAACAAAAAGAAGTGAAAGCTTTTTATCTTAAAAAAAAGGAAAAGAAAGAACTTTAGAGGTGCAAAAATCAGTGAAATGAATTTAATTTTAGTGATTGTAATTGATAAATAATAAAAAGATAAATTTATTATGATTATTATAGTTAAATAATAAAGATGCGAAATATGAAGGGGAAATAATTGATATAATAGGGGTGCTTTGGGAGGAAAAAAGTCTACAAAATTTTTCTAAAATTATGGATAGGTATAGATATAGATGTTAGTATAGATAGAGTGCTTGCTCTTTTTGTGTTTTGTTTTTATTATTTATATTTGAGTTTGTTTTTGTTGGATTTTATGATTTGTATTATGATAGATCAGGAGAAACAGGGGCATGATGATGATTGCTTTACTTGCGAAGGTTACTTACCACTGCAATGTATCTTGTTGTTGGGAAGATTGTAATTATTTTTCTTAGAAAACTGTTGATATGATGATTATATGCAAGTAAGATTTTCAAATGCTGGTCTAGGCTTTATTGACAACCATAATTAGAATTATTTTCTTTTTGGTTGCGAGGCCTTAGCCGCCTTGTATACTCTCCCTGTATGCTTTGTGGCTTTTTTGCCTCTTGTTATTACATGCTGCTTTTATCTACCAAAAAAAAAAATTAGAATTATTTCTTTTTAATTTATATTTTATTTTATTCCTTTGGTTTGCAGTTAAATTGGGGTTTGTGCAGTGGAGTAAAAATAATGGCTAAGAAAAGCAAGTTGCTAAGAGGGGAGCATGGAGGGAGCCAAAATGGACATGAGAAGATTATGAAAGAAATCTGAGTTTTTGGGTAATTAACTTATCAATTAATTACTGCCTTTTTTTTTAATGTTTAAAGACTTATGCAATCTATTTTTCTTGGAAGTTGATGTTTCATTTTTGATGTCATATAGATTAAAGTTCAACCCAAGAGTTCTCATGCCAATATAAATGGATGTGATCCAAAAGCCTAGTAGAGAAACAACAAATTGCTTTTGTGATCTATCTTTGCCTTCCATTACTTTGGTATGAAAGTCATGGTTGGGGAAAATATTAGACACAATTTATTTTTAGAAAAAAGAAAGGCGAGAAGAAGAAATAGATGCTAAAGAAATCAGACTCTTCTAGCCTCTCTACCACTAAAAAAATTACCATGAAAAAAAAAGTTTCAGTTGGCTAGCTGAAACACATATGTTTCCTCCCTCTTTTCCTATGCACATTATTCTCTAGTTTGATCAGCTGTTTAGTTTCTATGTATCTTTTGATCAATTAGGGGAAGTTAGAAACGATACATCTCTAACCTCGAGGGGTTTCCTCCATGTAAGTTAGTTTTGTAGGAAACCATGTTCTTGTAAAAACTGTGTTTACATGGTTGAGCGTACTGTGCATTCAGGTGTTGTATGTGTCTAGGTGTTGGATCATTTGCATCCCAAAATTTTAACACTGGGATTAGGCTTAAAAGGATCTCAACTATGGCCACAATTTACTTGGATGTAATATTAATAAAAAATAAATTAGCACTAAACATAAGCACAATGAGAAAAATACTAAGTTCTTTATAACACTATTGGTTATTTAGTTGAAAATGATCTTGTTATAATCTTTTCTATTTAATAAGGATTTAAGCCGTTATATTTACAACTAATTGTACATGAAGAAACCTATTTTATTATAGGTCTTTTATTTTAATAAGATGTTGGGAAAAATATTTAAGAAAATATTATACCACAATATTAGTAAACTTTGGCCAGTTTAAAACTTTAAAAATTTATAATTGATTTATTAAAAAACGATGTTGATAAAACATAATTCATGTAAAATTTTTTTTTAGATTCAATTATTATATTTATCTCATAGTTTTTTTTTTTTTTTTTTTTTTTGAATATCTTAATTTCAATACTTTATCATTAATTTGGTGTGCTATAATCATTTATTATCTTTAAATTTACATGATTTAATTATTATATTAATCTTTAATTTTGTCTTATTATAAATTTTAAAAACTAAGAAGAGATAAAGCGGTTCTTAAGGTACAAGAGTTTTAAAATTATTTCAAATTCTTTTTTCTTTTATTCCACATTTATTTTATACCATTTCTTTATATAATTTTTTTTAAAAGAAAGAGATCAAACAGAACTAATTGTATTGATGCCAATATAAGTATAATGAAAAACAAAAAGAAAAAATAAAGCAATATTGAGTAGCAACTTATACCGATGCATATAAGTGTATTTGACATGCACCTGTATTGTATCATGTCAACATGCACCTGTATGGTATCATGTCAACATGAACCCATATCGTATTATGTCAACATGCGCTCATATCATATCATGTCGACACACTCATATAATATCATGTCAACACACACTAATATTGTATCATGTCGACATGCACCCATATCTTGTCATGTCAACACAAAAAAAAATTGTGTCGCATCATCTCAACATGAAACGATGTTGTATCATCTCAATATGAAACATGTTGTATTATGTCAACATGTTGTATTATGTCAACATGGGTATATTGGCACAAATTCTAATTAAAGCTTAACAAAAAGCTATTATATGTGCAACTTTCTAAATTTTAGACAGTACAAAATAATAAAGTGGGTGGTTGTTTCCCTACTTGCAAGGGCCAAAAATTCTTTCACAAAATAATCCATCTTTTTCCAGTTTATTAGTTTTTTAATGCAAAGTATAGGGTTTGTAACCTCTCCAATTATCTCTCCATTAGGTTGGATTTTATTGGCCCAAGCACAAATATAACAAGTATACAACAAGAAAGAAGCATAACAAAAAAAATTGGAATTAAATGGATGAGAAAACAATAAGTTTAGAGCGTTTTGGAGAAGGCTATCTTTTAGTATTATTTACTGTTGAGTTGTTATAGTGGTTTGGTCCTTTTAAGATAATAGTTAATTGCATGTGAAAATTGAGTGAAATCCTGAAGGCCCTGTCCTTTTTCTGAGAGTTGAGTATATGTCACATGGTAAGGTAGGGCAGAGGAAACTATGTGTGGTGGTATGTGAGGTTGCATGCAAGAAATTGTAGGATCGACTGTTGTTATCCATGTCTCCAGACATGGTTTTGCATCCCCATCAATGAGATTGTTGCATTAGCAAGAACTCCAATCAGATTCAAAACCTAAATGGCTTTCATTTCAGGGGATGAAAGCAAAGCTGGGAATCAAAGAAGGCAAATATGGACCCTTCTCAATTTTTTTTTAATAATTATAGAAGTTGGATTCAAACTGGAATTTTTTGTAAAATAACTAACCCAAGTTTTCAGAATTAATTCTAAACCATCTGAACAGTTCTAGTAAGCCACAATCAAGATTTCAGGTGGTTTCTTGATGTTGGGATTTTTCTGGTTGGACTTAAAAGGGGAAAAATGAAGCCTGAAGGTCTGTTAGTTTTGTTAAAGTTCTTGCTCTTAATTTGTAAAAGAAATGCAATAGATTTTGGGAAGACCAGAAGATTTTGGGAATTGGATTATTGTATGGTGTATGGGGTGATGGAGGAACTGAGAACCCAAAGGAAAACGAAAATAGGGTGTTCAGAGAAAAAAATATTTAGTAAGACATTTGTGTGATTCTCGTCTGGTATGTTGAAGAGTTTGACCAAGGATTTTTTTTCATTTTTTTTTTGATGGGTAAAAGGATATTATATTAAATAAATAAAGTATACACGAAACAACAAAAGCCAGAAGGGGCGAATACACAAAAATAAGCAACCCCACTAGTTCTTCATATCCCTATCCAAAAATTTAATATTACCTGTGATTAATCCATTGTCAAACTTGTATTTATTGTTAAACTTAAGGTATTACAATGAGATCACTAGTTCTTTAGTATGGTTTACATATTGATGTTTTTTCCCCCAAAAAATCTGTGATACTGCAAATTGGTTTGTTGGGATAAATGAAGTAGTTGCTAAAAGTTGTTCAAAAGTCATAACTCTAAATCTCAATGTCTGTGTGGAAGTCTGAAAGTGTTTGCAGAAATTCCTTTCACTATAATTTCTGAGGATTGGAGTTAACATCTCACAAAGTTTTCAGAAATTCTTTTTTTGCTGATTTCTAGTGATTGGCATTGAACTGTTGTGCCATTGTGGGAAGGAGCTCCATCTCCTGTAAGTGACCTCCCTTCCTATTGGTTGTCTCAAGAGTCAAGCTTTTAGTTTTATGGATGCACAATGGGTAATTCAGGCCACCTTGTATTGAGAGCATTTTAGAGACAACAGGGAAGTGTTGATTTGGGTCTTCACCAAACTGGTTCATTGAGGTGGAGTTGCTATTGTTATTGTAGAGAAGAGAGGCCGCCTTTAATGGGGTGTATAAGTCTCATTGTCAAAGAGGACACTTCTTATTGTTATCTCTTGGGCTTCCACATGGAGCAGAGGCTTGTGGAGGTATGATCTTTGGATTTGTTGGATCCTTCATTTGTCAAGGAATGTAGTATCCTCCATGTGTGAGCCCTGACCAGCTCATCAGGAGGCTGACAGTCTGTGAAGAGGGGACCTCTTTGTGTTCCTTTGGGGGTGTGTGTTCTTTGATGAAGGGACTACCATCCTTCTTTGTATTCCTTTATTTCTTATAGCTACTACCAGTTTACTATCAAAAGCAGAAAAAAGAATAAAAGCTAATCAGCAAAAAGGATAGTGGTATCACCCGTTGTGAAAATCATAGTAGTTGTGCATGGCCTACCACCAGCTGGTAGTGAGTTCCTTCATAAGGCAAATAGTAGGGTTTGATTCCTTCTGTTTATTGATGAAATTTTGACAAGCTCTAAACATTGTAACATTGGAAAACATATGAGATTCAATAATTGATTTCTGTAGAAAAGTGGAACAAATTGTGAGTTGTGATTGACATCAATTGTGGTCATGAATCTACCTAGAAAGATTCCATGACAAAAGTAATTAGATGGAGATGATTGTCAAACAATTCATTGAGGTTTAAATTTCAGCTAGAATATGGAACTTCAAATCGACGTATGCAATGGCAGGTCCCGCCTTAGAACACAGAAGCAAGGTTGTTAGTAATCAATTAGGTTTGAAATGGCTTTTTCAATGGGTTTAAAGTGAAAAGTCGGATATATGATAAAAACCTTATTGAAAAAAGAACAAGCCCTAGGGGAAGGTTGCAGGCATCTCAACCTTATAAATAAAGAATCCACTTTTTTTTTATCTAGGTTTGTGAAATCTCATCCAGAAAGAATGATTGATCTAAAGCCTACAGTATAGAGTGTAAGCAAAAAGTTATGTTTTTCTCCTAGATGGGTGGGGTCTGGCTTTTAGATTTCACTTCTCAGCCAGATTGGCATTGAAGGTTTCCTCAAAATTCAACCACTTCTTAGCAGTGTGGTCTTTCTTGGGCAGTGCCTGGGCTTCTTGTGCATTGTCTGGTGGGGGTGGAGTTGTGTAATATGGTCTTGGAATGCAGATGCAGACACTGAGAGAGAAGGGTTGGTTGGCCATCATTCACAAAGTTTTCAAGTGTATTTTTACTGAAATTCATCAGAACTGGCGGAATTTTTCCTTAGTTTTGATCAATGATTAAAATACTCATCGGTGTCCATGACCCTTGAGTTTGACATGGTAAAAATCTGATTGGATGACTTGTTTTAAAACTTGTTACATCTCAGTTCTCATCGTGGTAACAATTCTGATAGTTTTGATTGCAACTAATTTGAATTTTTGAGTTTGATTATATTTTCTAAGTAGTTTTGATGTAAAGATAAAATGTAGTTCCTATTAAAACTTGACAGTTTTTTTCTTTTCTGCAATGAGAACATTTATCAGATGTATATCGTGTTCATATTTGTTCAATGGTTTTTATATACCTTTGATTTCAGTCCATTCCATTGCATAGTTGTTTAATGGGCAAGTTTCGCGAGTGAAAGCTCACTTAAATTAATTCCTTTCAGGCCTCACGAATGACCTGGAAGGAAGAAAGGAGTTGGAAATAAGAAGATAGTTATTCTTTAGGGGAAAGGGATAACTTTTTTATCTGTATTATTTCTGTTATTATTTAAACTGTAACTTACATATGTAATGGTGATTAAAGTTCTTGAATGTAATAGCCTCCTAAGCAAGCCAAGACTGGCCATTTAAGTGTAAGCACGGAGCAACCAAATGAAGAACCACAAAGGAGAGAGAACAGAAACTGTTACAAGAGGTGATTGATGTTTTGTTCCGCTTTTTCTAGGTTGATATCTCATCTGAACCATTTGCCAAAACTTGTACTAACATTTTTGTTCTTAGAATTTGATTCTT
>JBAPGN010001782.1:0-16973 GCA_037355405.1 Vitis amurensis | reverse complement strand
GAGTTGTGTGGATTTCTCCAGGGGTCTCTAGAACCTTCCATACTCTTCTCACTCTAGGAGTCTCCATAAGCTTCCTGACTCTATATAAGCTCATGGGGAGGCTCATTTGAATCAGCTTGTGACATATAGGATACCTTATCCATTTAAGAACCTTATTTAAAGGCTTGTAATTAATAACAAGTCTAGGGCACCTCTTTCAATTTCCAATGGTTTTTGAACATAGAAAACGACACAACTCTGAGGAGATTGGCTCTTTCTAATGAGGTTTTTATCCAAAAAATCTATTATTTCTTCTTTGCAATACTCGAGCAATTGAACATTTATTTGAATTGGTCTAGCCTTAGTAGAAATTTGACTTTCATCAAATCCTTCAACATAAGGTAAAGAAACTTTATGTTTCTTTCTATTCCAAAAGACATTAGGAACAGAAGAACATAAATCCATTTCAATTTGTTTCTTAATATTTTCAACTCTTATTTGAATGTCTTTTTGTAAAAGATTTTCTTCTATCCTTTTGTAATGTATTTCTTTACTTAGAAATTTGATTTGTTGTTTTTTCTTTTGAATTAAGTTAACTTGATTATCTAAAAAATTTGTTGTTTCTTAATTGCTTTTTTTTTTTAAGATTGTTTTAAAATATATATATATAGTGATTAAAAATAAGGTATTATAAATAAAAATATTGAAATAGATTAAAAAAATTTAAGTTTTCAAAAAAAAAAAAAATTAAAAAACATTAATAATTATTGTTAAAAAATGTTCATACTTTTTAATAATTGTTTTCGGAAAGGCGGTTGCAGTTTGACAGGGTAGTACTCTACGAAAGAATTTTGGGCTGATGGTGGAAAAAAAGCGTTAACTAGATTCTAGACTAGCCTAAAGATTGGATGGGCTGAAATTAAATGAATATGACTTATAGCCCAAGAGATAAATAAGGCCCATTTGGCTTGGGATGGGCTATCCCAGAGTCCTCTCAGCCACCGAGATGGTCACACTATTCTGGTCCAATTTCAGATACTCAGCCCGGCCGATAGAGATGAATCTTTCATAACTGATAACCTTTCTAAGATAGTTTAAACACGTTTTAAAGTCTGGACGGCCCATCATTGCATGTAGACCCCCACAAAGGATGTCTGTATGGCTATCTATATGGCTTAGCATCCGGTATCTGGTCCCACATATTCGAGCCTTTCAAGCCCTGAAGGTCTATTGGGCCCATTGGATCTATATATAGAAGAGGGATTTTACAATCATACAATTAAATTTTATATCTAGGAATTTTATTTTACTAAAATTTTAATTAAATAAAAACACTGGTATTTTTCTTTGTCTAAAACGGTGTGATTTCGTATTTAACTTTTTTAACTAAACATTTTATCATTTCCTATTTTATATTACTTTATTTCTTCTATTATTTATTGTTGGAGGATAAGGCCATATCATCAAGAATATTTCAAATAGACTAACTTCTAAGATATTTAAGAGTTTTTTCATTCTTTTTCTTTATATGTGTTCTCGCTTTAATAAGTTTATTTATTTATTTATTTTTCTATTTGAATGACTGAATTGGACCGGAATGATGATCGAGCAATGGCCAAACTGACTAATCCAATTCAATTTTTAAAACAATGTTTTCTGTATCCATATTTATTTTATACCTTTTTTTTTTCCTTTCAAGAGTATTGCTATTTGGTAAGAATAATTATTTAAAAGAAACTAATTTATATGCATTTTGAAATTTATTTTCTAGTTTTCAATTTTTTTTTTCACAATTGATTCTTATTTTTTATATTTTTCTTCGATATGTGTTTGATCAAGTAAAAGAACTGTCATTGTAAAATAAAATTTGTAAAACTTTTGTTTTGAGTTTTCACTTACATAAACAATAGTAAAAATAAATATGATTATAATTTTATATATTACATATATAATGTTATGAGATATATTATTATAAATGACAATGTAGCGATTTTAGCTGAAAACCAAATAGATCTAAATTTAAGTGAAACTTGAAATAAAGCTAAATGCATAAATCTAAATAGTATATTTATTTTATTAATGTCTTATTGCCTTAAGCGTGGAGTGTCAAATATTCATATTAGTAATTGAATGCCTTTGTCATTACGTATGTTTGTTTTGGTTTATACGCGAAGCATAAAATGCTTGAAAACCAAATCCTAGACAAAAAGGGGATAATTTAACATAATTTCAAATATCTTAAAATATTAAGATTTCTTATGATTATAAAAAATCTTAAATGAAAATTCAATTTTTTTTTTAAATTTTGCTTCTATTTATATAGTAATGTTATGAATATTATTGTTTTTATCCTTTAGAAGAAAAAAAAGTTTAAAAACATTTGTTTTTGTAAAAAAAAAATTTAAAATTTTATTTAGAATTGGATGTGTAATGACATTTTTTACATTAATTCTTATTAAAATTGTATTCAAAATTTAAATAAAAACAACAACATTCAAATTTTTAGGTCATGTTTGATTTTCCAAAAATATTAAAAAAAAAGAAAAATAATTTTCTTATAATTGTTTTCAATATGAAAGAAAATAAAATATAATTAAAATTAGTTAAAAATATATGTATTTTAAAATTATTTTATCTTTATATAATTAAGAAAAATGAGTGAAATAAATTTTAAAAAGTATATAAAAATAATTTATTTATTATTTAATTTAATTTTTAATTTTTATTTTCTTTTATTTTTCTTATTTATTTTATTTCTTTCGCATTTTCTCTCAATTTTTTCGAAAAAGTAGCCTTAATAAAAACAACGTCACCTTATAAAAAAAAGGACAACAAATTAATGATAATTCTATTTATAGCCCAATGAGCCTTTTTCTACACATCCGGCCCCATATGGACCCACGCACTATAAAATAAAAAGGGAGAATTGTGTTTTGGGCCCAGCTGGGCCCAAAAATTAAGGAATGGTCCATCTAACTAACTAAATTAATGATAAGGATATCAAATGTTAACAGACGAAAATGCCCTTTACATTTCCAACTCAAATTGTTGTAAAATAATGGGTTTCACAGCTGGAAATGCCATGTCAGAGTGAAAATTCTGAATCTTCCTAAAAACCACTCACATATACCCTCTCGTTCTACTCTCTTTCTTGCCGGAGTTTCAGTTTCTCCGTTCAACCCCAACTCTTCTCCGGCCAATTCTTACTCGTCCCAGCATTCTTTCCTTCAATTCTCACCAGAGTTTGCCCCTTTTCCACCAAAGTTCACTCCTTTTTCACGAAAGCTCACAACTTTTTCCCACCCGAGAAACCATTTTCCGCTCAAACAAACAGGATTTTCTCCTATTCTGGTTTATGGGATTTCGACATAGTTCCTAAAAAGAGACACTTGAGAGGGAACTAAGGTTTTCTCTGTATACACAAAAGGGTTTTTAGAGAGAGAAAACAGAGTGCAGTGTCACAGAACCATTTTTGTTTGCTTTGAAGGAAATTTTTTATGTGTTTTGGTGAAGATTTTAGGGCCTAAAGCTTCAGATTATTTGTTTGGCAATGCAGAAAATATATTCTGGGTGAGTTTTTTCTCATCTTCATTTTTGAGAAATTTTTTTCTCGTATATGGGTTTGATTCTCAGAAATTTATTCTAAGGTTTGGATTATGTTGATGAGATTACCTTGAAGAACTATGCTTAATTGCTGAATATTTTTATGAATTTAGGTTGTAAATATATAAATATATCAGTGATTGATTAATTAATTAATTAATTGATTGAATGAATGATTAATTGACTGATTGATTAGGGGGTAGTTGTTAGATTGTGTATTCAATGGGTGGATTCATGCATGATTTAAATTTATTTATGAAAAATGGGCCGACCAAAGTCATTTCTTTAATTCTTAGTTTTCAATCAGATTCACCATTGATTATGATCATTTTAATATCATATATGCATTGCAAACCCAAAATTTTCTATCCAATTCTACCCATTTACAATTATGTTAATGGAATCTAATGAAATTGATGTATTTGTTCATGAAAATGAGCTCATTTGGTCTGATTTGATTCCGGGTCATGGCATTGCAGTGAGTTTAGGTGTGTTATTGGTATGATTATGTTAATCAAAGATTCGAAATGGCCGATTTCTTCATGAAAATGAGCTCATTTGGTGTGATTTGATTTTGGGTCATGGCAGTGCAGTGAGTATAGATGTAGTAATCAAACAATTTGTTTGTGAAAATGAACTCATTTTATTTGGTTTGATTCCGGGTCATGGCATTGCAATGAGTTTAGGTGTATTATTGATTATTTGAATGAGGGCGATTTGTTAGGGGAAAATGAGCTCATTTGGTGTGATTATGTGAATCAAAGGATCTGAAAATGCTCAGATTGTTCATGAAAATGAGCTCATTTGGTCCGATTTGATTCCGGGTCCTGGCAGTGCAGTGAGTTTTGGTGTATTAGCATGATTGTAATTTATATCAATCAAACTATTAGAAACACTAGATTTCTTCACGAAAATGAGCTCAGTTTATGTGATTAGGTTTCGGGTCACTGCAATGCAGTGAGATTTGGTGTATTAGCATGTGATTGGAAAAATGATCTCATTTCATTTGGTTGATCTCCGGCCATGCTATCACAATGAGTCTAGGTCTACTACTGTGATTATATCAATCAAACGACTACAAATGCTTGATTTATTCATGAAAATGAGCTCAATCCATGTGATTCCATTTAGGGTCATGACAATGCAGTCAGTTTAGGTGTACTGTTCATGCATTGTGTAATTAGTAGGTGATCGGGTTTTTGATTAATTGGAACATATATGATGAATAAGAACCTATATTGTATTTCACTTCTCCCTTTTCCCTTAGGCATCACATTGGAACATGATAGCTCACCCATATGCACGCTATTAGTTTTAGGTATGGCAAATTTTTGGCATTGTACAAGGCATTTAAACTAAGTGTACAAGGCCAATGTACTAAAAGTACAAGGGTGTACAAGGGTGTGTATCTTACTTTTTACAAACGTGGGGAACAATCCTCACACATGTTGCTTGATAACACACGCATTGCATGCAATTGAATTGATGTCTACCATGTTCATTCATCCTATTAGCTTCCCTAGTAATGATGAATATGAACCGAAATTTGGGTAACTTTTGTGTCATTTTCCCTAGTCCATGGTAATGGAAACATTGGTTACCCACCCATATTCACTTGGAAATATGTACCTATTAGGGATTTGGTGACTGGACAAGGCATTTACACTAAGTGTACAAGGCCAATGTACTAAAAGTACAAGGGTGTACAAGGGTGCCTATCTTACTTTTTCCAAACGTGGGGAACAATCCTCACACATGTTGCTTGATAACACACGCATTGCATGCAATTTAATTGATGTCTACCATGTTCATTCATCCTATTAGCTTCCCTAGTAATGATGAATATGAACCGAAATTTTGGTCACCTTTTGTGTCATTTTCCCTAGTCCATGGTAATGGAAACATTGGTTACCCACCCACATTCACTTGGAAATATGTACCTATTAGGGATTTGGTGACTGGACAAGGCATTTACACTAAGTGTACAAGGCCAATGTACTAAAAGTACAAGGGTGTACAAGGGTGCCTATCTTACTTTTTCCAAACGTGGGGAACAATCCTCACACATGTTGCTTGATAACACACGCATTGCATGCAATTTAATTGATGTCTACCATGTTCATTCATCCTATTAGCTTCCCTAGTAATGATGAATATGAACCGAAATTTTGGTCACCTTTTGTGTCATTTTCCCTAGTCCATGGTAATGGAAACATTGGTTACCCACCCATATTCACTTGGAAATATGTACCTATTAGGGATTTGGTGACTGGACAAGGCATTTACACTAAGTGTACAAGGCCAATATACTAAAAGTACAAGGGTGTACAAGGGTGCCTATCTTACTTTTTCCAAACGTGGGGAACAATCCTCACACATGTTGCTTGATAACACACGCATTGCATGCAATTTAATTGATGTCTACCATGTTCATTCATCCTATTAGCTTCCCTAGTAATGATGAATATGAACCGAAATTTTGGTCACCTTTTGTGTCATTTTCCCTAGTCCATGGTAATGGAAACATTGGTTACCCACCCACATTCACTTGGAAATATGTACCTATTAGGGATTTGGTGACTGGACAAGGCATTTACACTAAGTGTACAAGGCCAATGTACTAAAAGTACAAGGGTGTACAAGGGTGCCTATCTTACTTTTTCCAAACGTGGGGAACAATCCTCACACATGTTGCTTGATAACACACGCATTGCATGCAATTTAATTGATGTCTACCATGTTCATTCATCCTATTAGCTTCCCTAGTAATGATGAATATGAACCGAAATTTTGGTCACCTTTTGTGTCATTTTCCCTAGTCCATGGTAATGGAAACATTGGTTACCCACCCACATTCACTTGGAAATATGTACCTATTAGGGATTTGGTGACTGGACAAGGCATTTACACTAAGTGTACAAGGCCAATGTACTAAAAGTACAAGGGTGTACAAGGGTGCCTATCTTACTTTTTCCAAACGTGGGGAACAATCCTCACACATGTTGCTTGATAACACACGCATTGCATGCAATTTAATTGATGTCTACCATGTTCATTCATCCTATTAGCTTCCCTAGTAATGATGAATATGAACCGAAATTTTGGTCACCTTTTGTGTCATTTTCCCTAGTCCATGGTAATGGAAACATTGGTTACCCACCCATATTCACTTGGAAATATGTACCTATTAGGGATTTGGTGACTGGACAAGGCATTTACACTAAGTGTACAAGGCCAATGTACTAAAAGTACAAGGGTGTACAAGGGTGCCTATCTTGAAGGATTTCAAATGAAAATTCTCTCTCATCATGGAATTGAAATCTAGTAATGCTCATTCCATGAGACTTGTTTTACCTTTATGATTTGCACTTTATTTAGACACATTGTTATGATTTTCAACTAACCCATTACATGGTTTTTCGTAATGCCTTTTTCATTACATGTCAGTGTGGTTGATGATGGGAAACGGATGTCCACAATCCTCAAGGACCATGTGGGAAGGATTATGTTGGGTCTTTTTCTATTTATAAATCAAGTGTTTATATTCAAGAGAAAAGGCTTTCATACTTGGTATGTACCCATAAGCATCACTGAAAATGCAACTTCTCTTTCTATCTAGATTGATTACAGAAGCAGGCTACGTTTTTTTTCTAATAGGATCACAATGTAAATTAATCATGAATGCACTTTATAATTTGATGTGTTTAGATTTATGTACAAAACGGATTTTTATCCTGCCAGTAACTTCTGTTGGTGTTTAAAACAAACATGGAATTAACCATAATGTTCTCTGTGCTCTTTGCAAGATACTTGTATATTGAGTTGTGGATGATCTTATTTGGTTTATATGCCTTTCCAATCCCTCATGCTACTTGTTTGTTCAGATTGCTAGAGAGATGGTAATCAGCCCAGCAAATTCAAGGTTGGGGCTTACTGTTTTGACAAAACGAGTGGGGTTAATAGATAGACCTGATAGTCCATATGGCGAGTTGATAAAGTCCAGTGTATATTCTACTTTTATTCCATGCCTATAATTTTCCCTCATGCCTGTTATTCTTGCTATATTTTCACCAATTCCTGATGTGGAATCAAGTTTGTACTGAAATCAGGATCCTGTATGTTTTCTCACATTGCATGGTGCTTGTTTCTGTTTCTGAAACCTTCTTCCATGGAGTTTCGCTCTATTGTTAGTAGTGATGGTAATAAACGTCTATTTCCTTGCACTTTCTTCAGGAGGGACCCTTGCCTCACAACGATCGGGTGATATATCAGCCAGTTGACGTATATCCTGCTCCACTCCACAGATGTTAAAAGTGTTAACGGAACGACGCAGGGTTCTCAGTTCCTACCATGTTGTCTTTGATCCTACTTTGGCTGCCCTCTTTCTGAGTCCAAGCTAGACATTGATTCCGGCTCCTGGGAATTCGAGCGAAACCCGGCTTTTGACACCAATGCTCTGGTTCTTAGATGCGGAAGTTATTGAATATTGTCAGCTGCCTCTTGAGTACAAGGAGTGAAATGCCAATGGAATGTATATTGAGATGAGGCTTAGGAATGTGGTTTACAACAGTTTTGTTGGCTTATTTATTACTGTTTTGATGTTTCTGTACAATGAAATTGTAGTTATAAGAAGGGTCGATTTGTCTTCGTGTACAGAGAAATCTGTAATGAAAATACTTTTTGCCCATTAATGTATTAATGTGCATAACATATAAAAATTGTGAAATCTCGAGTTCTAGCGAACCCATCCCTGTTGAAGTGATCAAAACAGAAGTCCAAAGAGGAAACACCATGAGTTTCTGAAAATGTTTTTTAATGTTTTGTAAAACATTTTGTTTGATAACTTGAAATGTTTTTACATTTTTTTTCTAAATTTTTTTTTAAAATGTTAAATATATTTTTTAAAAAAAATTTATGTGTAATGTTTTATTTTTAATAATTTTTATATTTATATAATAATATTTAAAAAACAAGTTAAAACAATTAACATATATTATTTATAATTTTTATATCTTTAAACATCTAAGAGTATTAAAGTATTTATTGATTGTCAACCTTTTTCTAGAAAATAAAAAATTGGTTTTGAAAACAATTAACAAATATGGTTTTAGAGTCAATTTCACAACTGTTTTGAAAAACAAAATTCTAAAAAATAGAAAATAGTTTTTGAACTTCAAAAACAACCAACTAAAGAGTAATAGATTGAACCGGTCGACCGGACAATTATAGTCGGTCGACCGGTCGCTGAGATGCTTTAGACCGGTCGATAAAAACCGGTCGACCGGATCACTCCATTATTGTATTATATTATTCTTTATGTAAGAATTTAAGTTAATGGGTCAACCAGTACTTCAATATGGTATTATAACTTGGTCATACTGAGAGACCCAAATGTTTATTTTATTAAAGTCATATATACAAGGCAAAAAAAAAACAAGAATATTCATAAGATGCATGAATGAGCTTTATTTTAAATATTGTTAGTATATCATCTAAAATTATATTCGAGTTTTTAGGTCAAATTAGTAGCTACACAAATTTATTGAGTTGTTCTATTTGAAATATGCCGATATGAATTGATTCTCTTTAATTTTATTAAAAAATTTTATAATTTAAAATATATATATATATATATATATAAAAAATTGTTTCTCCTGAACACTCTATTTTGCTTTATATAATAAGTTATAAGCCTTTAACGAAACATTTATAATAATGATATTATTCTAAAAAAAGTATTGTTTTATTTCAACTTCTATCAAAATTGGGAAAAAAAAAAAACCCTGTTTAAAATCTCAAAGCCCTAGGTTGTTAATTATGGTGAAACTGGTCTTCAGGATAATTTCTTATACTTGGGGTAAAATTTGTGTTATGGGATCATTTATTATTTGGGCTAAGGATGGGGTGGGTACACCATCAGCTTGAGCCTAAAAACTATAGGCCAAGTTGGTATGAGGGGTAGATGGGGTTAGGCCTCAGCCTTATACTTCGACCGTTCGCTTAAAAACATGACATTATGAAACAGTATATTATTTCATTTATATTTATGCTTTTGGTAACCCTTTACTATTATATTTATGTGTCTTAATTATTTTGAACATTCAAGTCTACTTCACTTACATTACACATTTGGGTGCGTGATAAATTGCATAAAAGGTCTAACTCCTTCAAAGTTGATGAGTTGTTCATTGCTTACTCATGGACTTAGGTAATTTGCCGAATGTTAAAGTTCAGTACCTCCTAATATGGATGATATGACTTGGCGAACTTGTAAATATTACTAAACAACATATAATAAAGTACATAGCATAATATATATATATATATATATATATTGAATCCAAATGAAAACGAAATAAAAAACATTTGCATGCTGAGACAACTCTAAATATACGTATGCTAATACAAAATATATATGTCCCAGTTTTGCAAGCTAAACAAAAAAACGACGTGGTCTAAATGCAATCAAGGTGCAGCGGGTGGCGGTGGGAACACGGCGCGGAGGTACGCCATCAACTCCTCATGCTGACGCTCTTGGCGATCAAGCCTCTGTAGGATATGCTCATGCGTAGCCTGCTGCTGATCCATGCGCTCCTCAATACGAGTCCCAAGTGAGGTAATCTGCGCAGACAACTCCATCCAAGGCGCATGCTGAGCGGCGTCAGGAGCCTGGGCAGGTGATGTATGGGTGTAATGAGGCTCAGTAAATGATGGCTGACCAGATGGTCCCGCTGTGTAACCCGTCTCAGTCATCACCGCATCTGAAATAGTCGGGTCAATGTGGCCACCCTCCGACTGGCGTGGAGGGATATCAAACTCAGGCTCTCTATGCTCACAATCGGTCTGAGGGTCTACCCCACCCTCCATCTCCCCAATCTCCTCCTCTTCGTCTTCCTCTGCCCGTGGATGTGGTACTGGTCGGTCCGCCCTCCTAATCCATGACCCATCTGGGGCCTTCTCCAACTTCATCCGCGCCATCGACTGGTCATCATATGTGTCATAACTGCTGGGCGCCTCGACCTCCTGCTCCCTGCTCAAATCCACCCCCGCATCCTTGAACACTCGTGTCATGAAGCGGCCATATGGGAGAATGCGTTTGGGCCTCTCGCAGCATGCCATCATGTGCATCATGATGACATACCCGACGTCAATACGTCTCCCCGTCATAATCGAATCAATCAGAAATGCCTCCAGATATGAAACCTCATCTCGATGACCGCCACGTGGAAGGAGGATGTACGCTATCATGTGGTGAAGGACTCGGCAGGGCACTGTCAGGCTATGGGCCGATGGTTTGCCCAACCCCGGGGCAGCTGCAAGGCCGCACATCCTCTGAATCGCCTCTCTCGGATCGAACCCCGTCACCGTCGGCCAGGCCTTCGCATCATATACTCGGAGTCCACCAGGACGAATGTCCAAAATGCGGCAGATGCTCTCCGGGTCCAGATGGATCTGAACCCCCCTAACGGTCGAAGTGATCGGTCCTCCATGTCCAAATGTCACGCGGGAATAGAATGCCCTGACTAATGTCGGAAAAATGGGCTCTGAAATAGTGACTAAGGGCAGCCACCCCATGCGTGCAAACAGGCTCTCAAACCCGAAATGTTGTAGATGGGCGAAATTTATATTTCTCCCTGCAACCACCTTCCTCTGGACGAAATGCTGCTTGTACCTCTGGTATTCGTCGACCGAAGTGAAAAGACCGGTGTCGAACCTCGCCTTTCGGCGAGCCTCCGCCTGACCGTCCTGAGAAGCCTGAGCAGGGCGCTTGCCCAGTGCCTTCGACGCACCCCTAGCTCTCCTAGGCGCCATGAAACACTACAAAGGGCCACCCCTATGTGAAAACAAGGCCAATGAAATCTCCTGTGACGCGCGCGGGAAGAGAAGAGAACCCGCCTGTGACGCGCGATGAAGGAGGAACACTGCCAAAGCTGACGCCCTAGGTCCGAAATGTGAAGCCGCACCCCTGAAAACTTACTCCGAAGGCTTGCAACAGCTGGAATCGCGTCCAAAGTGGGTGTGTGGCAGCTCAATCGGCGGATCCCTTCGACTACCAGAGGAAAACACTGAAGAAATTAAGCGCGGAATGGGTTTTTAAACGTGACCCCGGCCGACCGGATATGAACCGGTTGACTCAGTAACATGTTCCATGGTATTCTGCACTTTTTTGAAATAATTTTTGAAAATATACGATTTTTAAGTTAATACCTTTTATAAAAAGTTTCTATTTTTTACATAAAAAAATTTTATTTTTAAAAATAGAAATCACAAAATATAAGGTTTTATAGTTAATACCTTTTATAATTCCTTTGTCTATTTAGCCTATTTGATTATTAATATTTGTATATGAAGAATTTATTCGATTTATAAAAATAAATATGAATATAATTAAAATGTAAATTGAAGAAAAAAATATATTTAATTAAAAAATGAAAACAAATCACAACAAAACAATATCGCACATCAATAACATGTTACTTTGTCATAATATTTATTGTTTTTGTTTTAGTTTTCATAAATTGAATGGATTTGGGTTTGGAAAAATATTGTTGTTATAATTCTAGTATAATAACATACCTTTGAGAAGTTCAAGGTACCCCAACATTTGAATTCAGGGATGGATTGTGATTAATACTAATGTTGAACTCATTAACCTTCCCCATGTTTGTATTGAACTGAAATGTTGACATTACACCATCTTGCCTGTTTTGATTGTTCTGGAATGAAAAAAAAATTAAAAACACTTAGTTAATAAAACATTGTACAATTTCTTAGAAAATAAGACTGAATAAAAAATGAAAGGACGATTGAAAAAATGTTGTTTGATTCTGAGATATAGTACCTCATGATTGCCTAATGTTGGTGTTGAATATTGTTGCTGAATCCCATAAGATGCATCATGACCAAATTGTCCCTAAATCCAATCAGGTGAATTTTGAGGACATGCAAGTTGTAGGTATTATAAAGTGGCTTGAGAAAACAACTTAATACATGTATTGTATATAACTACGCAATAAATTTCCAAAGAATAACTCAAGAAAACTTTGAATTTTATTCTTAAACCCAAACGAGAACTGTTTTAAAAAATTAATTTTTAAAAATTATTTTCGAAAACTATGTTTAACAGCCCTTGAAATTTCACAATCTCTATAACTACAATGAAGAACTTTGACCTTTCTAACTTTTTACTTGAATCAATATATTTCCAGTTTGTATATAGTGTGACTTCATACCATGGATGAGTTATTCAACACTCCCACTTGCTGATTTTGGGGTCTTTGTACAATTTGATTCCGAGACCATAGTTTGCTGCTACCATTTTCCCAATGTTAAGTTAAGAGTAGTCAGAAACTTGTAAGAAACAAATCTTTAACCAAAATATATCCACTAGAAAATGGGGTAGCTGCATAGGAGTATAAGCTGGTGAAATTTGAAATTGTGGAGTTGGTGATGGAGCTCTAGACTGGTACATGGATGGAGAGGCAGTAGGTAGAGGAAGTACGAAGTTTGAAGTTGATGTCGAAGCTCCCAATTGGCTCATTAATCCATCGATTGCGTCTTGAAAAATGTTCTCATGGACCTTGGAACTTTCGCAAGGAATAGAACGAGTAATGATTTTAATCCTCTTATGTAAATGATAACCATTTTAGTCCTGTGATGCAATCATTTAATGAGTATATGTATGTATGTACTTACATGGATGGAGAGACATAAGTTGGAGGAATTCGAGCCTGTCAAGTTGATGCTGAAGCACCCAAGTGGCTCATGGATCCATCAATTGTGTCTTGAAAGATGCTCTCACTAGCATTTGAACTGTTGCAATAAATAGGATGACGATTTTAATCATCTTATATGTACGAGTGTATAGTTATGTATAATTGTAACATGCATATATGTATTCATTACTTACATGGATGAAGGGGTATAAGTTGGTCGAGGAATTTGGAACTGTGACATGGGTGTTGAAGCTCCCAACTGACTCATGGATCAATTTGTTGTAGTCTGAAAATTGCTCTCACTAACCTTGGAACTATTGCAAGGAATATAATAATGGTTAATATACTATATGCATGTATGTATGGTGATATGTATATTTGTACGTACTTACATGGATAGAGGGGCATAAGATGGATGAATTTGGAATTGTGAAAATGATGTTGAAGCTCCCAAATAGTAAATACATGGTTGGAGGGGCATATGTAAATAGTAAATACATATTTATGTATGTATTTATGTTTAAAATCTCCATCAGGATCTTCAAGAAGAATTGAGAATTTGCTTGACTTGGATCAAATGAGTGGTTAGAAGTCTTATATACGCACTTGCCAGATTCCAAATGAGTTTTATTAGTAAAGAAGAGAGAATGCTATGAATGAGCCTTCATTGCTTCGGAAATCCTCAACAACTGTATCTTCATCTTCTGAACATTCGAAGAAAATTGATTCTAGTGTTGACAACTGTATTTGGACAAAGATGGTCCAATGACATGATTATTACCAAATCATAAATAACTTGAAAAGCATAGCAAAGAACATGCATCACGATGCTTCCAAGTGCAACATAAATGGAATTGCTTTGGCAGATAAAAGCCCGAATTCCGAGAGCTTCTCAACCCCTAAAAGTAGTCTGCAAAGGTCAAACACAAATTTTACTAAAGTTTGAATAGAACTTTCAATCATGGACACAACAATTCTCAGCAAGGCATATGGAAGCAGCAGGGAGACTCAACACTTATCCTCAAAAGTGATGCAAGAAGCAGATTTTCATTTAATTAAAATAAAATTTTAAAATATATCATAATTATCCTTATTTCTAATAAAAGCATTTTTCAAATACCATTATCATAAAATTCAATCACACATAGCAGTAATTATGTCTACTTTTTCTATTGTTAAATGCACAAGTTAAACATTATCCCAAACAAGGCCACAGGATGTGATTATAATATGCCAAAATACAACATAAAGTGATTAAAGGAGAGTAATCCAAGTGCACCACGGAATGTCAAGGTCATCTGAGTTTTTAAATAAAACTAAGAATTATTTAAAAAATTTAAAATTTTGTCCTAGCCTCCTGGAACCGGTCGACCGAAGCTGAGCGACCGGTCTACCTCCGGACGAGGGTGCCAAAATGCACTCTCTCTCATCCAGTAGGTTTGCTCAAAGCTCCATGAACCGGTCGACCGCATAGACTCGACCGGTCTATATCCGGTTGAGGGTGCCAAAATGCACTCTCTCTCATCCAGTAGGGTGTGCGCGACCGGCTGAAGCAATGTTCGACCGGTTGACCACTGGCTGCAGGACAATCTCGACCGGTCGACCCCTTTATGCTTTCCGATCCACAGGTCCATCTAGACCGGTTCCTGGGATGGCCATATATACACCTGCATTGTAGTGTATAAATTGTCAACGATATGATATGTTCGACATTGTTGATGAAAAGGTTTGGTGTATGGGTGTAATGCCGGTGCCTTTTATTAGATGTTTTGAGATAGTGAGGGAAAATGCGACTTCATGACAACCTTCATTAAATATATAAGCCATAAAATTGGCAATACAATGTCAGGAGTTGGTTTTTCCTGTATAATGTACAATCATCTTTAATTTGCCCTATTTACTTACAATGCATTGACAAGCAACTTAAGTCAAAAAACAATCAAATTCTGACTAATCCCATAATCCCAGTGTTAATTTCCGCATATGTCCACCATAAATTACATACAAATGTGATAATTTTATACACTTTTATGACAAAATACAATCCCCTTTAATCTCTCCGGACACGGTCTCGGTGTGCATTTTGTGCTGAGAACAACATACTCCCCATGATCTTCAACCTGTAATGTTTCAATTTCCCCTGCGTTCATTCACGTTGATAGCAACAAATCAGCAAATTAATTAATTAGGTTTTTCTAACTATTTTAACATTAATGAGATAGTCAAAGATAATTCCTCCAACGTACCACATCGATTGATTTGGAGAACCCCCCATTGACCACAATTCCATGAATTTCATTACAAAAACTCCGCAATCGTGCCTACGTCAATATAAAAACCAAAACGTTATTAAGTGTGGAATTATAAATAAGAGATGAACTTCAAATAAATTGCAATCTTATACAATATCCCGGACTGCAAGGTCAACACTCACTCATTAGTTTGGAGGGGTACATCAGGTGTGATGAAATTGAATGTCCTCAAATCATACGGTGATACATCTTTTTTGTGGGCAGCCAACCACAGGACAACCTTGGCCTGAAACATTTATTAACGCAACAAATGAAATTTTAATGGGAAGACATACCTATCAAGTTATTACTTGTTGCTTGTTACTTTACCAGATTTTGTTGGACGCCACTCAACATTGTCTTCTTTCTACCAGGACGAGAATCTAGCAGTTGGATTCTCCTGTTTTCTAGGTCATATACATACAATGTCCAATGGTTCTTTATGAGAACCGGTAAGAAGACCTGCACCAATAGACTGCCATTAAACATACATCTAAATATTGTACTTTCATGCAATAAAAATACAAATCCAAGCATTAAACATACGAATCCACCTCGTTAACATTGACATATGGAATATCAATCTGATACAGATGTGGTTCAAAGCGTCCAATAACTGCCTCCCTAACTAAGTTTTTGCCTGGGAGTGGATTACCATTTCCTGCATGTTAGATACGGGATAATATCAGGTTTCTCATTGTAGGTGATGCCTGGTTCAAGACAAAAATTAAAGATAAGCAAGGATTTAATGGAATAGTCATCATTACAGCTATGTACGGGGATAGAAAAAGTTTCGACTTCGGTTCATGTTGATACTGCAACAATCTACAGTAGGCATCGACGACCTGATTTCGTTTATCATAAAAGTGTAAGCAACAAATTATATTAAGAACCACACTTTCATTTCAAACTTAAAAAATAATGCATAAAGAGGGATAAGAAATGATATGCACGTCGTTTCCTATCCACCCATTCCCTTGGAAGCAGCCCAAATTGCCTCTGGTTAGGATAGTGTCATGCATAGACACTAGTTCCTCACTGTTACAAAAAATTACAAATTAGATTTTATGTTTTAAGTATCATAAATTAAAGGAGTGTCACTCAAGTATGTTACCTTGCATCCAAATCGTCTCCAAATACAAGTGCAGCTCCTTGTTTTAGGTCGATTTTGATGGCAGATTGTTTTGTTTGTGGTTGGGATATGTATGGGGACAACAGGTTTGGAGCCATGCGACGCACTCGACGTCTCCGGACGTTTCTATTTGTGGGAAACATTACTTCTGGTTGTTCTTCACCATCTGCCAATACGTAATTTAGAACTAGTCAGCAAAGGTAAATACATTATGATTGGGTCATGGTGTTAACCATATGGGTGTTTGCATAT
>JBAPGN010001781.1:0-16110 GCA_037355405.1 Vitis amurensis | reverse complement strand
CCCCGCACTGCATTCTTCTTTCACACTTTTGGAGCACTTACCTGAAGTCCTTTTTTCTACATGCTATATACCATTTTTCAAATCTCAAGGAAGTCAAGAATCCAGTTTCAACGTGTACGATTTTGGAGCTGAAATGAGAGATATGGCTTTTCGGAAGAAAAAACTGCTCCAGGCTTGTGTCGAAAAATTCGCCAACACTTGGTTGTGCGAACTCTTGTGCGAAACTCCGAGCACAACACTTCGCAAACATTTCGCACAGCCCATAGCGTGGTGCGATTTTGCTCTGTTTTTTGGCCGCCTCCACACGAGATATTTTTTTTATGATATTTTGTATAAATTTCCATTCTTCTCCTTGTAATCCACGAATCATAAGATTTCTTAGCTAGGAAGGTTGGAAAAACTTCTCTATATATATTCCCGTGCATCCATTGTAAAATAGACGCAGACCTATAAAATATAGACTATATAGAGCCTTGCTCTGTTTTTCTCTCTTCTCCTGTTCTTCCCCATTTCTATTTTCTTAGTAGCCAAACAGCCTCTGAGGGCTTTTCCTCAGAGGATGATTGGCTAAAACTTTTAGTTTCTCAAAGTATGGATGTTATGTGATGGCTTGGATGCAATCCCATGGAAATTTCTCGCACCTGGAAGGTAAGGTATTCATTTTCAATTAATGGTTCATTAATGCAAAGTTTGGTTTTTATTTCCTTTGGACAACTTCTAACGGCCAATACTTGATAAGCTTTTGGATTTCTATCCATTAGTTATCTCCTACGAGCTATTCGAAGGTGGGAGGTTTATCAAATTCCCAAGTTTGCATTAATCCGTTAGAACCAATTTCAATGGCCATTTGAAATGAGTTTATCACCTGGAATGACTTTGACGTTGCCATATTTGGTAAGCTTTTGGCTTTAGACCATTTAGTTTCTCTTACGAGCCATTCAAAGGAAGTTAAAGGTGAATAATGAAATTGACATTCACATAAACCATCTGTTTTGTCATTTTAAAGGATTAAAACTTGTTTGCTAAAACCATACCGGTTCGGGAAACAAGCATCAACCATAGTTTGCACCCTAACGCGAGGAGCCTATCCTGAGATTTCCAATTTTTGCATAAGAGCCAGAGCATAGCTACTCCTATCTTTGAGAACTTGTTTTTTACAACAACCCTTTCATTTTAGTCTTTTAATGTTAGCTTAGATTAGTTAAATCTTTCTAAAAACATTTACAGAATCTTCTTTTAAAGCTAACATCCATAAGAAATCACTATTTCCTAATTTGAATATCAACTTGTGTTTGGCGAAAACGCCTTTCCAGTGAAACGATCTAGGTAACCACTATGCTAATGGTAGCTTGGCTACTTAGTAATAGTAATTTTAAGGTAATAAATATTGTTGATATCGAGCCTTTAAACTAAACTAAAACCATGGAGTCGCATTCAATGGCGCCGTTGCCCGGGGAAGGTGTCAACAAGCCAGTGAAGCAACCATTAAGGTAACTTGTGATCTTCATCACAAGTTTGGTGAGTTTTCTTATAATTTATTTTTTAAATTTAGTTTATTTTAGTTAAATTTTTTTTATTCTCTTTTCTTTTTTTTGTTTTAACTTCAATTTGTGGATTCCTTGTTTGGATCGAGACCAAAGAGGGAACCCTGGTACAACAGTTGAGAAAGAGCCTAAGTTGAATATTCATTTTTTTTTTAGAAAATGGAAATTCCCAAATGAAAGAATCAAAAGTTCTCATTATAATCATGAGAAGGACACAATTTGGCATACTATCCATGAAGGGATCGGATTGAGTTAGGGAAAAGGCAAGTTCAAAACAAAGCCAATGGGGTAGTAAGTAATGCTTTGAATGAGATGATTCATATGAAATAAGTACGGTAGGGGGAAGTGCCCTACCATTCAACTGTGAGAGACATGTAACGGTTACCAAGCTCCTACACTCAAGTTTGGAATAACCATCCCAACTTACAACCGCAACTCAACCTCAAACCCATCAATGAGTACAATCTTCATTGGAGCAAGCCATTTTGAAGATAAGCAAAGTCATGAGGACTTTGTAGGTGACGCACCAGAAGATCAACTCTCATCTTAAATGAAAAGATTGATAATTTGGAGAGTTCAATAAATGTAAGAATGGAGGGGGTATAATGATCTATTCACTAAAGGATAGAAAAAGTTCAAGACTCCATCTGAGAAGCTCACAATCTCGACATAGGCAAGGGGGGAAAAAGTAAGCTTCCCTCCTCAAACCCATCTAACCTTCAAGGAAACCAATGCAAGATCAAAGGAAGTGTTGAAGATCGACACTTTGGTGGGATTGCTATGACAACTCTATGGACAACCTTCCCATTTGAAAAGTCATAGGTTCAAGATGAATAAAGAGGTTACCTGAACCCTTTAAAAGCAATCCACTTCTCCGGGGAAAGAGAAGAGAATAACGAATTCCCTTGGAACCAAATGGGAAGGATGGCTAATTTTGTTTGGATCCATGGGGGGGGAATTCAGCAATGAAGTACGGTGTGTGATGAGGATGACGCTAAATAGTCATCTTCTTTTTTGGGGTACATGCTATCAGCTCAAAATTTAAATTCTATGCTTTCTTTTAAAATTTATTGCATGTTTTTAGTTTGAATTCTTAGCTTTAATTTAGTTTTAATAATGTTTTTAAGCATGATTTTGAAAGTGGGTTCTAGCAGGTATGATGCTGCAAAAATTGAAGTTAAGGTGAAAACAAGGGAAAACAGGGGAGAAAAACCAAGACTCAGCAATTTTCGCACAACACTTCCTGTTGTGCGAAATTTTCGCACAACACATCCCTTGTGCGAATTTGCTTTTGTACCAATTTTCAAAAATGCATGCTCTCGGTCCCTTCTCAAGATCTCAGTGCGATTTCCAGGAAATGCGAAAAAACCCTTTTTGTTTGGCGGAACCTTTTATTTTTTTTTGCACCCCGAAAATTTTTCCCGTTTTTTTTTTGGGGGAAAAAAAAAAAAAAAAAACAAATTTTCAAACCATGCTCTCTGTCTTGGTATTCCACAGGAAATGCGAAATGCGCATTTCCTTTTTAAAGGTCGTGTTTCTCATCTTCAAATGCTAAGGTTCTTTCTTCATTTCTCTCAACATCTCTCTTCGATCAACCAATCCCAACCTTGCATTTTACCAAACCTAAGCCTCAAGCTAAGGATTCAAGCCACGTTTTCTTCAAAGGGAACCCATTGCCGCCGGGTAGAGGAGCTCCAATTTCAAATTTTCTTCTTGAAAAAGCTCCAATTTCCAAGCCTATTCACCATGAAAAATCCTTTTTCCTAACCTTAGCCAGCATTTCCCACCCTCAAAAGCCAAAAATTTTCACCATTTGAATGAGCTTCAAAACTTCAAGTGGGCGTGTGAATAGTGGCATATGCGAAATTTTCGCATAACACCCCCCTTGTGCGAAATTTTCGCACCACCCTTCCCTTGGTGCGAATTTTTTGAGCATCTTCATCCCTACCCTCCCCAATCCCAACCCTTTCAACCCTTTTCTTTTAAGCCTTGTCCTCAGCTGCTCAAAGTGGGAGCCCACTCATCATTTTTGTAAATATTTAGTTAATAAATTCCTCTCTCATTCAATTTTTGAATTTTTGAAACAGGTGGTTTACCTTCTCAACTCCAAGTCCACATCACATGAGGTACCACTTCCTTCCTCCTTATTTTCGATTCAAACATTGAGGACAATGTTCATCTCGGTTGGGGGAGAGATGAGGAAGTAAGTAATTAGTTTAAATTTTTATCATACTTAGTTAAAATTAGCTACTTTTTGTTTTAAATTTTTAAATTTTTGCTTTAAAACTCCATGGATATTAAGGATTAACTCTCAAAATTAAAATGAGAGAAGTCGAGTTTCAACTTGATTACATGAGTCTTAGAGTTTGTATTATGCTCTTCTAAAAGTTGATGAATGGTTGAAACTCCCATTGGCATGCAAACTTATCTCTTCCACCTTAAGCTATTCGCCACCACATACACTAGGTTCCGATTATAATTATCTCACCCTTCTAAGCTTGAGAAATCATAATTTGACACCTTTAACCTCTCTTTAATAGTGTTGGGACACCTCATAAAGACCAATGAGTCTTTGAAAAAATAGAAAAAAAGAAAAAGAAAAAGAAAAAGAAAAAAAAATATAGAATAAACTTCTTTGCTTGCCTTGAAACCTGAGCATGGTCCGAAGGGGTGGCGAAAGCCTTTAAAGCCTGGTGCCCTAAGCCTTTATTGGTTGGGAGTCACCGATCCTCTGCTTGTTACATGGGTGAATTGGTTAAGTTTAGTAAGTGAAAAGAATTGTGAATAAGAGGTGCGTTCCTAGCCTATAAAGAGATGGTTTATTTTGCTAAGCTTAAAGAAAAACTTAGGTTGGGGGGAGATGATAGTTATCCATACTATACTCGGAAGCTAATTCACATTAACACTTAGCTTTTAGTGGAAGGATTTGATTTGGATCTTTTGAGAGTGGAAATTCTTTTGATGCTTAAACTTGCATATAATATCCATTCTTTGTACTCTATGATCAAGTGAATGCTTTGACAACTCTTATTATAGGTTGATTTCACATCTTTATTGATCCATGGATGTCCATCATGCCACTCATATCATTTTTGGAGTGATTTGCATGATCCCTTTTATGTATATTATTATAGTTTACTTAGTTTTTATCTCCTTCATTGCTAAGGGACTAGCAATGAGTCGGTTGGGGGGTGTGATTACTACCAAAAAGTGCTATTTTGTAGACCTAATTATAATGGTTTTAAGCACCTTTGAGTAGTAATCATATTCATTTAACCCAATTAATTCATTAAGGTCCTTAGTAATTGGTTTTAACCATTTTGTGGCAAGTTTACATGTTTTTTATCAGCTTATGAATCGATTCAAGCATGCCAAATGATGGAGGAGCTACTTGGACAAGTTAAAGCAAGGATTTGGACGTTTACAAGCTTGAATTTCAAGTGGAAACACGAGCACAAGCAAGAGAAGCAAAGAGGAAAAGCAAGCAAAGTGAAGAGAAGTAAAGAGGACAGCAGCTTCAGTCTTCTTTCGCACTTTTGGAGTACTTACCAAAGTCCATTTTTTACATACTATATACCATTTCAAAGCTCTGGAAGTCAAAAATCCAACGCTTCAAATCATGTACAATTTGGAGCTGAAATGAGGAAGATATGGCCTTCGGAAGCCAACTGCTCCAGGTTATGCGAAAATTTCGCATTCCACAAGGTGTTATGCGAAATTCGCATAACATTCGCATAACATTCGCATAACCCATGCATGTTGTGAATTTTCCTCTGCCTTTGCTTACTCCACTTTAGATATTTTCTTTTGTATTTTGTGATGTAATTTCCTTTCTTATCCTTGTAACTAACCAATCACAAGCTTTTGGTTTTGTAAAGACTATATAAAGGGTGGAAATCACCTCTTGGAACATATAGAACATATAACATATATTACGTTTGACACTTAGAATTTTTAGAGAGCTCTCCCCTTTCTATTTTCTTAGTAGCCAAACAGCCTCTAAGGGCTTTTCCTCAGAGGATGATTGGCTAAAGCTTTTAGTTTCTCAAAAGTATGGATGTTATGTGATGGCTTGGATACAATCCCATGGAAATTTCTCGCACCCGGAAGGTAAGGTAGACGTTTTTCATTAAAGGTTCATTAATGCAAAGTTTGGTTTTTATTTCCTTTGGACAACTTCCAACGGCCAATACTTGATAAGCTTTTGGATTTCTATCCATTAGTTATCTCCTATGAGCTATTGGAAGGTGAGGTTTTCAATTCCAAGTTTTGTATTAATCCGTTAGAACCAATTTCAATGGCCATTGAAAGGTGAGTTTATCACCTAGAATGACTTTGAGTTGCCAATATTTGGTAAGCTTTTAGCTTTAGACCATTAGTTATCTCTTACGAGCCATTCAAAGGAAGTCTAAGGTGAATAACCATTGATGAAATTCACTACCATCTGTTTTGCCATTTTAAAGGATTAAAACTTGATTTGCTAAATCGATACCGGTTCGGGAAGCAAGCATCACCATAGTTTCAACCCCAACGCGAGGAGCCTATCCTGAGATTTCCAATTTGCATAAGAGCTAGAGCATAGCTATCCTATCTTTGAGAAACTTATTTTTACACCCTTTCATTTTAGTCTTTAATGTTAGCTTAAATTAGTTTAAATCTTTCTAAAACATTTACATCTTCTTTTAAAGCTAACATCTATAAGAAAATCACCGATTTTTCTAATTTGAATATCACTTGTGTTTGCGAAAACCCTTCCCAGTGAACGATCCTAGAACCACTATGCTATAGTAGCTTGGCTACTTTAGTAATAGTATTCAAGGTATAAATTTTGTTGATACACCTTTAAAGCTAAGCTACCATGAGTCGCATCAGCACTTCTGCCTGAAATATTCTTTGTTCTTCTTTAGATGCTGCTATGAAATCCCTGACAACACGATCTGCAGCACTATTGAAATATTGGCGAGGTGTGTAGTGCTTCCCTTTGGCCCTAACTCGACCACTATAATCAGGAGTACCCAATGCTTCCATAAGTATATCATTACTTCCACTAACACTTCTACCATTCTCTTGATACTCTTTCAATAGCTTGTCCTTAAAAAATATTAATTATAAAGTTAAATTACAAATTTGTTATTGTAAATAACTTATTATAAATATATGTAATTAAAATTGAAAAATATTCACTTACTATTTTCTTAATTACTGGTATGGCCACTTCATCAAAGGTGCCGTCCCTTTTTTCCCTTGCTTTATTCCACAATATGCTTCGATTAATAGTTTCAGTTGATCCACTTGCAACCATCTTTTAAAATAGGACAATGTATAATATAATTATCATATAACCCTATTATGTATTATGCATAAAATAAATAAAAAACAATTAATAGGCTTGCACTTACCATATCTTCCTCAAGACCGACATATCCTTTCCTACTTAGATGGTGATTATAAATGTTTCTCTTTCTTCTTTCTTTTTGAATTTCTTGATATTCCTATAAATTAAAATTTTATAATTAATGAATGTGAATAAGAGGTATGTAAAGAGTCTTAATTATACCTTAAAGTTGTCAGACAATCTATCTTTGACAAATATTGTCCAATCTTCATCCTCAATAAAAGTATATTGAATTGGTGGTCTTTTGAGAAGCTCCGGTTGGTCTTCGAAAGGAAGAATGTACTTCACTGTTAGCAAGTTCTTAAAGGACCGAAAGCATTTTCGCATTGTTAACATACAATTCTTTCTGCTTTTATGATTTAATGAAAAAGAAGTCTGCGCATTAATACCAAACTTTAGTAATTTCAAGAGGTTAAGAATGATAGACATTTTGCATCAAAGTGATTTAAATAAGAAATGGTTACCTCAATGCCGTCCCATAACTTATCCTTCAACTGTTTAGGTACAACATGCCATGTTTTATATCTTATTGGCACCATAGTGCGTGCTAACACACCTAAGTAGCTTGTTAGATGAACTGCTGATTCTCCTATGAAAATGCCATCAAGATTGTACTTAATCGGCAACTTAACCCCCTTGCTTCTGTTTTTTTTATAATCATATGCTTATGTGTCATCCCTCTGTACTTCCTTTTTATGGGTTTTTCTCCTTCCTTTGTCTCCATTCTTGTAACAAAAAAAAAATAAAAAATGATAAAGATTAGTTAAAATTATATTGCATATAACCTAGTCAAAGAATAATTGTAAAACATAACTTTTCAAAGAAACAAATCCATAATCATTACACAATGAAATGCAATAGATCATGAATTCAATAGATCTTTTTAGAATTGTTCATCATATAACAAGGATAACACTTCATTTAAACTTTTTTTTGTCCCGCTTTGTTTAACATTTTATTTATTTTAAGCAACCCAAGCGCCTTTGTATAAGAAAGCTAAATTTGCAGTAGGAATTTCCTATAAGAATCAACATGGAAGGAGCACGTGGTTTCAACAAGTTCATCAAGTCCATAAGAACTTATGAAAGCTTTTGGACTATCGGTTTGTGTTACATTAAGTTTGGAAAACACAACATGCATATTGATAATAAAAAATTTCATAATTTTTTTACTCACAAACATAACTAATTTAGTATCTTCCATGCACAATTTAGGGAAAAGGTTTTAGTAAATATGTTATTGGGAGATGTTAAAGAATGGTCAATATTTTGTGTAAAAGAATAAAGAAAGGATAAAAATGACCTATTTTGTGGCTGTTGCAACCCATTCCATGGCCTTTATTCATACATTAGCATTAAAATACAGCTACATAGAGGATTTGTTCTCAATCCAAATCCCCTCACAATCGCCTCGCATACATGTTGCATCTGAGTCATCCATTACATCAAGCGCTTCAATTTGTGGCAATGCCCCTATAAAGGGATGGTGTTCAATCGAATTGTCAACAAAGTCTTCACTTCCTTCCATATCCAAGAAATATTTTTGAGGAGTTGACAAAACAACCGACCATCTTGGATCAAGTTGGTCTTGCACATAAAATACTTGCTTAGCTTGGGATGCCAAAATGAAAGGATCTGATTTATGAGCAATTTTGCTAAAGTCAACTAATGTAAAGCCAAGATCATCAACTTTTATGCCCTTTTTATTATCAACCCAATCACACTTGAAAACCAGTATCCTAAACATGGTATAATCAAGGTCCCAGATCTCGGTAATAATGCCATAGAAACAAAGCTCACCAAACACTGGATTTTGATCATTTGCACTTGCGATTTGCATTGTTGAAGCTACAATACTAACTCCACTATTTTGGGTAGCTCGTAAGTCATCTCATTCCTTGGTATGGTATCGACACCCATTAATGACATATCCATGGTATTTAGAGACATAATGGCTAGGACCATGAGATATCCCCTTAAGGGTTTCAGATATAGGTTCATTATTACCAATTGTAGCTTCAATCTATAATTATAAATAATAGTTATTATGTATGTTAAACATTAGTAAAAAGAATACTTCACATTTTAACACCATTCCAATACCTTTTTTCTCAACCAATAAGTAAAAGTCCACAGGTGTTCATCCTAGAGGAACTTTTGTCTTTTTTATTGACGAGGATTTTTCAATTTCAACCATTCCATGTGCTCTCTATGTAATTATTTATAAAAAATTCAAAGTTAATGTCTTAAAGTTATTTTAAGTATCAGACACAAATATTAAGTGTTAGTGGTTCTTACTCAATATAAGGTTGAACAATAGTTGTATTCTCTAAAACATAATGATGTGCATGTAACCAAAAATTGGAATCAATTGTCACAACTTGACCTCCAGGTATTGGTGCCCCAACTTTTTGGTCAATGTTTGCACTAATAGGAATCCCAATCGCATCTACATTTGATAAATACTCTGTACAAAATTCAATAGCTTCCTCTGCAATATAGTATTCAGCAATACAACCTTCGGGCCTATTACGGTTTCGTACATACCCTTTCAAAACTTTCATGAATCTTTCAAATGGGTACATCCACCTTAGGTAAACTGGTCCACAAAGTCTCACCTCCCTTACAAGATGTACAATAAGATGAAGCATGATATCAAAGAAGGAAGGTAGAAAGTACTTCTCAAGCAAGCATAATGTCACCACCAAATCATTTTGTAACTTATCCAGTGTAGACACATCAACCACTTTGCTACACAGAGCATTGAAAAAAAAACTGAATCTGCAAATAGCATGCCTTACATGCTTTGGCAAAAGGGATCGTAATGACATTGGCAATAACTGTTGCATTAATGTATGATAGTCATGCGATTTAAGACCATAAAGCTTCAAGTCTTCCATTGACACAAGGTTTCTCATGTTAGAGCAATAACCTTCAGGAACCTTTAATTGTGATAAAGTTTGGCAAAAAAACCTTTTTCTCCACTTTAGATAACGTATAACATGTAGGTGGGAGATAAGTTCGATTTGATTCAAACCTTGGCCCCAATTCACACCTTAAGCCCATCTCTAGCAAGTCTAGGCGAGAATTAAGTCCATCTTTCGTCTTTACCTGGAATGTTGAGTAAGGTACCAATGATGCTTTCACAAACATTCTTCTCTATGTGCATTACATCCAAGCTATGACTAACATGTAGGTATTTCCAATACTTAAGATCAAAGAATATGGACTTCTTTTTCCAACAATTTGTGGTATTGACATTCAACTTGCCTCGGGAGTTTTTATTTTTTCCACATGAATTAGAAATGACATCAATTTTCCTTAGGATTTCCTCTCCACTCAATGGTTGCGGACGTGAGCTAAACTCTTGTTTACCATTAAATGCCTTCTTTTGTTTCCTAAAAGGATGGTTGCAAGGAAGAAATCTTCTGTGACTTGTATATGAGTTCTTTTTCCCATGCTTTAATCTATGAGAGAATGAATCTTCCCCACATATGGGACATGCAAAATATCTTTTAACTACACAACCAGATAAGTTTCCATATGCAGGAAAATCATTGATTGTCCATAGTAGAGAACTCTTAATGTAAAGACCTCTTGCTGATGCACATCATAACATTCAACCCTTTACATCGCACAACATTTTTAAGTCATCCAATAATGGTGCTAAATAAACATCAATGTCATTTCCAGGTTGTTGTGGACCTGATATTAATAAAGATAGCATCATAAACTTCCTTTTCATGCACAACCAAGGAGGAAGGTTGTAAATGACCATTATAATAAGCCAACAACTATGTCTACTGCTCATTGAACTATGAGGATTTATACCATCTGCTGAAATGGCAAGTCTAAGGTTTCTAGGTTCTGAAGCAAAATCAGGCCATCTGTGATCAACTAGCTTCCATGATGGGGAGTCAGATGGATGACGCATTTTACCATCAAATTCTCTTTCTTGAGCATGCCATATGAGGTCTTTTGCAATTTTTGGGGACTGAAACAATCTTCTAAATCTTGGAATAGGAGGAAAATACCACATTACTTTTGCAGGGACTCCCTTCCTCTTTTTAGTACCTGTTCCATCTAACTTCCACCTTGAAGTTCCACAAGTAGGATAAGAAGTTGCATCCTTCAACTCATTTCTATACAATATGCAATCATTGGGACATGCATGTATTTTCTCATATTCCATTCCCAATGTATTCAATGTTTTTTTTGCTTCATACATAGACAGAGGCAACTTATTGTTTAGAGGCAACATATCTCCAAGAATACTTAAAAGCTCTGAAAAGCTTTTATTAGACCATCCATATCGTGCTTTCAGGTTGTATAATTTGACCAATGCAGAAAACTTTGTAAAGTTTCTAAAACCAGGATATAAAGGTTTTTGAGCATCTTCAAGTAATGTTTCAAACAATTTTGGGTCATTCTTACGATCATCATATGCAACTTGAACCATTTCTATTGTACTATCCACATCGTTAAATTCAACTGTATGATGCCATTCTGCCCTACTAGTTGGTGGTCCACTTGGAGCAGCGTCTCCATGCCAATACCATGTATGGTAATAGAAGAATAAACGTTCTCTAATTTTTTGAGGAGTGTGGAATATCATATTACCACATTGAAGGCATGGACATTTAATGGAGTTTTTATATGTGGAATATTGTAATGCAAATGCGATAAAGCTTTCTACCCTATCTGCATAATCCTTTGATCTCCTATCCTTTGACATCCAAGAACGATCCATTTGATGTACAAGAGATAAACACAACTCCTAGATACCACCAACAACTAAAGTTATTAATAAAATCCTATTAATAGGCTTAAAATATATAATCTATCAAATTAAAATTTCCCACATTGTCACAAAGCTTAGATCAATCCAAAAAACGACAATGTGCAAGTCATCTAACAATAAGCAATATGACAAGAAACATAATTAGTATATTAGGTTATTCAATATTAGCATAAAAAATGGATCTTAGTTCATTCATGATGTTTGCTTTATTCATGAATAGGAATGAAAAGCAAGATCTAACTTTTAGTCTTCTCTTATATTATTGAATACACTAAGTTTGAAAATTTTAAAAACACATAACCACATGAGACAATGATACCATGAACTAAAACAATTAACGAATGGAACTAAGATTCGAATGAATAGAAGCAAGTGATTTATACATGATTTAGGCATTCTAACATCTCCAACATCCTTAATTAGATGGTGGTTCCTATCTCATATAGGAATACATAATCCCTATGTGTCAATTGCCCATATACTTAAATTCATTTAATAGAAATTTCGGCAGCATTTCCCTATAGTTCTCCAAGTACACAAAATGGATAAGGCACAATATGTGATCTTGTCCAAATATGCACCTAGAGAACAAGAAGAAAGACTACCAAATTTTCTAAAAATTGAATTAAGAACAAACAATTAACTTCATAGATATCATGTTTCCTATACTGTCCAACTGGACAATTCAAACATCATTTGCAGAGAAAAGATCTTATCAACATGGAAGACAAATTTAGTAGTTGTCAACTTGAAAACTGGCTTAAATATACCCACATTTCACATTTTGACAACTTATGTCTTAGTAATGTAATAAGAGAAACTTCTGTCTCACAATGATACTTGAATGGGAATTCTAAGGTTTCATGCATGCATAGTTGATTAAAACTAAAACATAAATACTTATTAAAATATTACATCTAGTTATGTATTATAAATTATTTCATATCAATTGCAATGGTGAGATAGGAAAATATTGTTTTGTAAGCTATCACATTTTAGGCCCTAAGTTCACAAACTTGCTGAATCCATTAAAGACCCACTACATAAAGTTCATGTTAAAATTGGTTCATCTCCAACCTCCAAAATGATTTATCAAAAGTTACTCATTTTTTAGAGTCTTGATTAATTAGATAATCAATATAGATACATATAATTTGTATTAATATAATATCATGAATATTTTTTCATTTTGTTTAGGCTCAGACTTGGGTAGATTTCCCAAGTAAGGCTAAAGTAGAGCTAAGCCGCACCTTGACATGTGTTCTACTTATGTTGGGGGTGACCATTCTAGTTTGTGGTCATAAGTGGGGTGTCAAATCTCAAATAGTTTATTGAATAGATGAACCAAACATGACGTTATTATTAATCAGATAACATGTTGTGTAACCCATTTAAAAATGAAGTTGAATAGAATCTTTTGTAACATAAGCAATGAAGCCTATGTCAGATTGTGAAGCTTAAATTAGTAGTAAATGTTGCACTTCGCTCGGGATGTCGGGGGTCGAGTTGCCCAGTCAGCTCGCGGGGGTTGAAGGGGGCAGCGCCCCCTGAAGAAATCTTTTTTATTTAATTCGAAAGCCACATGATTCTGCTCATAGGCAGCAATTATTGAGTTCCATGACAGTACATCCCTTAATAAAAATTGTTGAAAAACTTTCTATGCATTCCAAGAGCCCATATCTCGAAATGGCATTTCATCAAACAAGTTTATAGGTAGTACCTACAACTCCATGGAAAGCAAGCTCCTTTCGGCATGAACCATTGTACACAAATGGAACAACACCAGAACCATTTCCAAATCTTCTAGAGAACATAAGAACCAAAGAACAAAAACAGAGGAGAGACACAACTGAGCCTAAAAACAGAGGTATAGTATCTTTTTATCGGAGATGCAAACTAGGAAAATAACTGATAATAAACAAAAACCACAACAGATTTACAAGCATTCACACTCAAATCCCAGAAATCAATAGTGAAGAATGTGAATCCATGGGAAAACGAGAACATATGGGCTCGTACCCGACAACTCTCTCTTCTGGGTTTTTTCTTCTCACTTCTTTTCTTTCCTCTGTTCCTCTGGTTCTTCGACCTTTCCTCCTTGCTTACCTCTTCAACCGAAGGCACCTGTCTTTGCTGCCTCTTGCCTCTCCCAACCTACGAATCTAAAAAAACCCTAGCTTTCTCTCATATCTCCATTCATTTCCTTTCTCTCAATCTAGCACCCAAATAGTCAAATCGGTGGAACATCCATGAATGCTATCTTCTTGATTTGGAGTAAGAACTTCATTTTCTCAATCGAAATTGGCTGGAGCTTGCTGGTTCAGTTAGAGATAGATTTGGTAATGAAACTTGAGTGTGACATCGAGTATGGAAAAAGTTTTATTACATTTATCTCTTTTTTTTTAATTGAAAAATGTGAGTAATTATAAAATGAACAGAAAATGACGCTTTTTAAAAGCGCCAAGGTTGAGGTTCTCCTACAATGGCACTTAAAAAAGCGTCATTATTTGAAATGCATTGTACAATGACACTTTTAAAAGCGCCAAGGCTGAGGTTCTCTTACAATGACACTTAAAAAAGCGTCATTATTTGAAATTCATTGTACAATGACGCTTAGAAAAGCGCCATTATTTAAAAACATTATTATTTCTCCCATTAAAGCGCCAAGATAATGCAAGCGTCATTAATACCCATTTTTGAGAATAAATAATGGCACTTTATATAAGCGTCAAGAAAAAAAGCGTCATAAATTACATTTTTTGTAGTAGTGTTTGCATCCAATTAAATTGCTAGAATCCCTTCATAAATATTAATGACTTTTCACTTCATATTCCTTTTTACATAGATGATATCTTTTTAGTGTCAACACTAAGAATTTCATAAATTTCATATATATTTAATGTCTTTTAATTTAAACTTTCATATTTAATGCCTTTTAATTCTATTAACCTATAAATAAAATCATGTTTTCAACTTGTTAAACATTCGTTTTTATTTCTCTCACTTTTCCTTTCATTGCCAAATTTTATTTGCTCATAAAATGACATAACATGAAGGGTTTGGTGTTAATTTTTTTTATAGATCTTATAGTCCCAATATTGGATACCACCTTGGCACTTGCTCCATCACTTGATGTTAGATTTATTTTTTGTATTTCTCTTCACTACTCACTCTCATGAAGTATATCTAATATATTTATTTTTCATCTCTCTTCAACATTCTTTGATGTTATATATCTATTCGGTGTCGTTGGTCTCTCCTCTCTCTAAAGCCTCTCTGATATTTTATCAACACTATTTTTTATAGGATTAATTTTGTTAAGGAATTGAGAATCGATAATTATCTTTATTCTTATTTAATTATTTTACAATTCCTCGCAATCAAATTAATATCAATATGAAAAAATGATATAATTTCAATATGAAAAAACATGATGAAGGAAAGGAGAGAAGAAGTTGGGAAGATATTGTGATAAAACTAAAAAATCTAAACATTTAATTAATTTTAAAAATGCTTGGAAATAATTTATCAACAAATTACTCTTAAAACTCCCAAATTTAATTTAAACTATCTTATCTAATACAACTAAAATATAATTCACAAAAATTTTGTATATTTAAAATAATAAATTCAACTATTCTTATAAACTTTTAAAAAAATAATGATAGATTAATTTTCAATATTTTTAAGTTTCTAACATTATCTTTTCACCCTCTCTGAATACATTTTATCCAGCGAGGTCTCAACTCCCTCTCTGAATACATAAATCCTGTAGCTCATTTCACCCTTTCCAATTTTCTCAATGGTGTCCCATTTCATATTAAATGAACCCACAAAGCTCTCATTTTTGCCCGCCACTAGTCACTCTGCATCTTTCACCCAGTTTCTCTCCCAAGAAGATAAAGGAAAAAGGAAAAACAACACCTTTCTGTTGTTTTTCTCTCAGCCGAAGTATAGAATAAAGTGTCTAACAAGCAAGGAACGATAGGTCATTGATTCGTGAACTTTGCAAGGGGCTATATTGGGGCTGGTGGCCATGGGTTTCAAGCTTGGAATTTTTCTTTCTCCCAAAGAAGTATAAAATAAAGTGGTGAGACAAAGAATGACAAGCAAGGAAAAAAGGTCATTGCTTTGTGAACCTTGAAGGAGCGATGTTGGGGGTGGTGGCCGTGTGTTCCAAGCTTGGAATGTGGAGGGTGTTGAGGAAGTAAACTGTCATTTTTGGTAGTAGCAGTGTATAGTTGATTGGTTTTTGAGGGCCACCATGTTATGGGTTAATCTTCAGCGGGACTAGATAGAAGCTTAGATACCAAATGGTCATGTCATCTGAATGAGCTAAACGCAATAGTCGTTCACTTTGTCCTCGTCAAA
>JBAPGN010001780.1:0-17056 GCA_037355405.1 Vitis amurensis | reverse complement strand
AAAAAGAGAGAATGCGTGCGTGGGAAAGAGATTTCAAAGGCTTATCGCAAGGTCCTAAATCACCTTGCGAAATTTTCGCAAGGTGCTTTCTTCATGGGCGAAATGGCCAAATTCGCATCATGAAGAAAACTCTTGGCGAATTTCGCAGGTGGAAATCACCTTGCGAATGGTGTCCCATGACTGATGCAGTTGCTCCGAAGTGCATATCTCTCATTTCAGACTCCAAATGTAAAAACCCAAAAAAAAACGTTTTTTTTTTTTTTTTTTGGGGGAAAGCGTTGGATTTGAATTCCTGAGATTTGAAATGTATATAGCATGTTAGAAATGGACTTCGGGAGTGCTCCAAAGTGCGAAAGAAGCTGTCAGGCTGCTGTCTCTGTTTTCCTTTTTCATTGTTCTTTCTTGCAAAATGGTGTTCCCATGGCTTGTTGCTCGTGTTTTCACTTGATTCAAGCTGTAACGTACAATAATCCTTCTTTAACTTGTCAAGTAGCTCCTCTCATTCATTTGGCATGCTTGAATGATTCATAAGATGATAAAAACATGTCAAACATTGCCACAAAATGGTTAACAATTACTAATGGACCTTATGAATTTAATTGGGTAAATGACTTGATTCTACTTTGCAAAGGTGCTTAAAATCATTATAATTAGGTTACAAAATAGACTTTTGGTAGTATATCACAACTAGTTCTGGTAGACTGTACTGTGATTTACTGCAATCATAATGAACTGTCACCTTCTGATAAGGAAGAAGGGATAGTCCGCTCTATGCATCAAGGTCGGCAAGTAACAGGTTAAAGGAATAGGAATCCTCAAAACCTGATAACAGAAGTAGAAATGGCTGGACAATCTGCAATAATCACAAAGTACCCATGAACTCCCTTTTTGGTACTATCATACCTTTGACTGTCTGAGATAGAAAGACCAAAATCTGAAGGTGCAAACAAGGCCTATAGCCAGTGCTAAAGGGCAGACGTTCAGGTGAGCCTTGTCCTAGGACAGATGGGACTGCTAGGCTGAACAAGCCAACTATGATATATAGGGCGTAACGTGGTTGGACCCTCAAGTAGGAAGTCATCACTGAAAACGAGATGCAAGTGGCCTTGCGGCCGTATCATATAATAAATCCCTTTCCCCCCTCTGGAGTGGTGGTGTCTACGCTGATTGACTCAAGGCTCGAATCATAGCTCTAGAGTACAGAATGATGCTAACAAACTACAAATAGAATAGATGGACTGAGTGGCTCTGTAGTGTCTCAAGAACTTCATCATCCTTCTCCTAATGCTCATGAGAGGTTGCAAACCCCTCAAATGAGTCTGACTGCTCGGTGGTGCTGAGCTATTCCTCCCACTAACGAGTGACAATCTGTATCTCACTCACTCTGATCATCATCAATCTGACCATAAAGTGAAACGGGAAAAACATCTTGACATCCGATAACTAGGGGTAGGATGAGTCAAATGGAATGGTGCCTCGGTCCGGGATCAAACTGAATGGTGCAGGAGCTAGGGACATGAACCCCCATCAACCTGATACTGCATGCAAAACATCTGGTCTCGGGTAATTCCATCATCAAACTCAACATTGTATACTGTATCCCTCTAATAAGGTCCATGTGATGGAATATTTCTGAAAGATGGAGTACACTGGTGTGTAGAATGAGAGGAGAGGGTTTTTTTTTTTTTTAATGGTCAACTTGGCTGACCTAAAAAGTTAACAAACCCTGGTCTATCAAATACTGATAGCATGTTCAAAGCGTTGCAGTGATCAGTGTCATGTCCTGGTCCTGATGATAAGAACAGTGTAGGATCTAATCTGAAGCGAGGTGGGTTGTCTGAGGTACTGGCTTGGGTGCCAATGGAGTCAATAATACACCCTCCATGAGCTTTCTGAAGAGCTCGACATAAAGGCATAACCCACTGAGAAAACTGACTGATGGCTTATTGCACAAAGTGGTGTCTGCGGAGCTTGGGGTGGGTGTATGGGACAGGAGGTCTCCTGTGACATGTGCGGCAAAACAGGTTGTGAGACTGGATGTAAGGTAGTAGAGTATGGGTCCTGGAGGGAGCAGGTGACCTATACTGCACATGGGTGATGGTGAATAATAAGAAGAAAAGTCTGCCCAACTGTCTGATAGTGTCTAGGAGGTCTCTCTCTGCTGAACTGATGAGCACCAACATTTCTTGATCTTGTCCTACTGAAGGCTTCTTCCCTTAGAATCAGTAGGGGAGACTCGGGCACAATCCTTATGAATGCCTCCTCTATACCCGATACAAGCCTGTAACAAAGATCCAAATCTGAATGGGGAATATCTCATCAGTGTCTGAGCATCTAGGCCTGCAAGCTCTCATGATCATGCTATTGATCATTCTCTAAGGGAAGATCAAATAATCTGTGAAATTATCCCTCCAGCGGGAGAGAAATAGTGATTAGACTCCTTGGCTTGTCTCAAAGCATCAACTCTCTCCTCGAACGTCAATGACATTGTTAATGCAAATGTCTCAAAACTCTGGGCAAAGTCGTCAAATCCTCGGCGTGAATACATCCAATTGAAGCGAACAATCGCTGTGCCGCACCACTCGAAGACATAGGAAAAGATACATTTGGGCCTTCATCCAGATTACGTGGGCCCTCATAACTGTATATTACAGCCTCAAATGGATGCGAGGAAGTCTATGCTGTGTATCTCTCAATTCGAGCATCTGAAACTTGGCCGGCAACTAGCCACTGGTGCTGCAATCAAAATCCTCCAATAACAATTCCGTCTGAAAGCCCTCATCTGTCTCAACGTTTGCTCAAGTCTATCCATAAGTGTATATGGGTCTCTGAAGTCGGTGATGGGCAATGTGACAGGTTGGCGGGGCCTAACCTTGATCTGACTATCATCAAGAGTGAAAGCATGACTGTGGTCTGATTGACTAGGCGGAGGAGGTGCAATACTGTGGTATCAAATCTGCGTACTCCTCCTGAATTTGGGACCTGCTGGGTTTTGCATGTCCAACTACCTCTGAGCCAAAGGTTAGCTATAGCCTCTTAAGATAGAAGCCATGGCTACGGCAAACGGTCAACGGTATATCTGTAGAGTCCATATCCTCTGATCTGAATCTCTGATTCTGATGGTCTGATACCTGGTCATCTACTCCAACTCTAATCCACAAAGGTGAATCAGGTCGATACATGTAATAAGCCTCTGGAAATAAGGAAACACTGGATAAGGTGTGGTACGAAGTGTGACTCTATAGGAATAATGTGTGTAAGAAGTAAACAACCAATATATCTCAATCTGATACCATACTCTTTATCCCCAAAAGGAGACGCGGAAGGGATAACGATCCATCGTTACAAAGGTGCTCTAAAAGTGTCCAGATGCAGCCACGTGGTAGGAATGAAGTTTAATTGGGTTTAGGTTAACTTACAGGTTGAGGTGGTCTATAGGATAAAAAGGGTGGGTTAAAGGATCTACAGAAAGATCGTAACCCTCCGGCGATAGCAACCCTTCTGCACGCTCGAAGGAAGATGGGGTGTTTCATGCAAAGGTGGGTCATTACCTTCCACACATGCCACTTCCTCGCGTTCCCAGGGGGTTTCTTATGTGAAGGTCTCTCAAACTAACCTCAAGGATAATCTAAAGTGCACAGTGGAAGGACAGTGAGTGCATCGAAAACCTAAGTTAAGTGAGATATGAAGGATAAGGCAATATACGACATGACAGGAGAAAGGATTGTCATACAAAGCAGTCATGCGAAGCAGATAATATATCAAACAATCAAAGTCCTACCTAGCATATGTGAGAGTGAATCATGCTAAATGTGAGAAAACAATCAGTGAATATTACAGGCATCAAACTGTTTCTAGGATAGAACAAACAGTCAAGCAAATCGAATCAACTGCCTAAAATTGGTACCATAATCAATCAATTAAGCGCCAAATTTCTCACTAGTTTCAAGCTTGATCTCAAAATCCAGTGGAGTGCGTTTTGTGGACCAAATTTACGTGCGTCCCCTCGATCGTCAAGATCGCTTTTTATTTGTGAAAAATTAATTTTAGAAAGTTGGAGTGCACATATTTATTTTTATTTTAAAGGAAAATAAACAAGAAAGAAAAACCCTAAAAATGATCTCCATAGTTTTGGAAAAAGATGTTTTGGGAAACTGAGTCTAGGGTCGGGGATCAGGTTACTTATGGGAAGGTACTTAGAGGATAGCACCTGTAAGCCTAGAAGGGTCTCTATGACTAAGTTGAGGGAGATGTGGCAATTAAATTGATTAACTAAGGGTAAATAGGTATGATCTAAGGTGATCACAAAAATAAATGCCAAGCAGATCAAGCACAATAAAGAAAGTTGGGTGCGTTATGAACCATTCTAAGCGTATATAACTAATGGTAGTTTAGATAATATTCACTGAATTGCTTTTATCATAGATTAATGCACAATGAGCTTTATATTAAAGACCCGAAGGAATTAAATTGACATGGATATGATCTTCAATAACATACATATCTATAGATTTTTGAAAGTGAGTGAGGGAGAGAGCGTACTCTAGGTGCAAGACTAAACGCCTTTATGGAAACAAGGTTAGCTAATATAGATTCAAAATAATGTCATATATAAACAAGAGAAAACACAATATAACAAAAAGTATTGGAAGAAACATCATGGATGTCGGGCCACACAAGCCCTGATTGAAATTGCATGAGTTGATTTTATTATGAATTCATTGTTTTGGAATATTAAGTTTGTTATGTTGTTGTAATCGAGAAAACATTGAAATATCCGAAAATCAATAAAATAGTGAAAACCATGCGGAAGGAAGACAGCAAAGTTTTGTTGAAATCTGGATTTTAGCTATGAAACTCCTAAAGAAGCTTATAAGAAAACTAGAGTTTTTTGACGGAAAATGGTTTTTTGAAATCTAGATTTAAGCGTATAGATAAAAAAGAGAAAAGAAACATTAGAAGGAATATGATGTGTGGTAGGTTAACATGATGAGTAGGGCTTTAAGAATTATGTGCGGAGCTCTCCGGGTAAGCGATTATCGAGGATGGACATGTCTGACGGGAAGTTGAATCGCCTCTCTATCCGATCGGAATCAGGGGCGGATGTGAAATGATCGGAGAAGGTGAAACGTTGGTGAACAGAATTCCGGAATGTGAGATATTCCGAAGCAGGTGGAAAGTTGGCGGACAATTTGATGTGATAATCCGGAGAGCGTGGAACGTCGGAGCGAAGAATTCCGGTGTGAAATTCGAGAGATGGAACTTGGTTGGACAGGATTCTCAGATGTGAGATATTCCGGGGAGTGGTGATCGGCAGGACAGAATTCCAGATGTGAGATATTGAGGAGAGGGATATGTAGGCGGACATAATTCGGATGTGAGATATCCGAAGGAGGTGGAATGTGGGGACAGAATTGGATGTGAGATAACCGGGGAGATGGAATGTCGCGACAGAATTCCGGATGTGAGATTCCGGGGAGGTGGAATGTGGCGACAGATTCCGAAATGTGGAGATATCCGAGGAGATGGAACGTTGGGGGACAAAATTCGGATGTGAGATATCTTGGAGGGAATGTCGAGTGACAGAATTAAATGTGGATATCCGGAGGAAGTGGAAGATCGGCGGACGAATTTCGGATGTGAGATACCGGAGGAAATGATGTCGGCGGACAGAATTCCGGATGTGAGATTCGGATGAGGTGGATATTGGCTGGACAGAATTCTCCCTTCCAAGAGTTCAAGAAATTTGTGCTAACGGGATAGGGTACCAAAAAGAACTAGAAAAAGAAAAGAAAAGAAGAACGAACACAAAGGAAGAGTCCAGAACGAATGAGATAAGAAAATAAAAATAAAAAAAGAATAAAAGAAAGCCACATTCAGTTGCTTTGTCATGGGCTTGGAATGGTGAGAGAGGTACGAGCAGATTCCAGTCAAACAAGTATAGCTAGTTCTCATGTAATGCGTAGGAAATTAAAGAAAATGGATTCACACTAATCAAATTGGGGAACTCCAAAGAGACAAATCACAGAACTGATAGAAGAATCAAGTAAATGTAGACAACTAATGACCTTGTCATTTACTCTAGCATCCAAAGAGACTTCAAAATCAGAAAATTTCATACATAAAAGGATAATGGAATCAAGGAGGGGTTTACAGTAAACATACTGGAAACATTCCTTCCGGTGAGAAATCTCACTGGTCTTGTTCTGTGCTTCCTTCCTCTTCTTGAAAACTTCTCTCATCTGCCTCACAATCCATAAGATCTCCTGTTTTTCTTCCTCCTCACGTATATATATAGCCTTCCAAGAACCCAATCGCTTGGAGGAAAACTCCTCTTTTCCTTTTTAAATCTACTTTCCTTTCTTATTTTCTTCCTTTATAACGTTCCCCCATAGAAATAATGATATGTGCTATCCTTCTAAAAACAAAATCTCATTTTTTTTTTTCAAATTCTGTTTGAATTCTTTCCAAATAGATGGGACGCCATTTCTCATGCCCGTAAAGCCAAGAAATATGTTTAGAAAACTGTATTGATAAAATAATAAAAATGATAAGAAATCCAGTGCTAAGTCAACAAGTCTGTAAGGATCAACATTAGAAGGAGTCAATGAATGAAACTAATGGGTTGGGGCAAGGTGGTGCAGATTGAATAAGTGTCTTAAAGTGTTGGGCTTTGTCTAAATGTGACCTAAACATGTTAAGAAATCTATCCTAAAAAAGGATGGAGGCTTAAGTCTAATCGAAACTGCCAAAGGGTCCAATAAGGGGCAAGCAATCCCTCACCAAGTCTCGAGGTGGCTTAAGAAGGTAAGTAATGTGAGTAGCTAGGGCCAAAGGAACTACTGTTAAAGTATCGAACAAGTATCTAATAGGACATGTGCTAAGGAGGACAAAATTGAAGGTTACTGAACATTTTTTTCTAAAATAAACCTAATCATTTCTAAAAATAAATGAATCATATTTCTTAAGAAATAATAATAAAATAAAAGCTATTCTTAATAATAACTGAATTCATTTTCCTTAATAATAAATCTAAGAACTTTTTTCTAACAATAATAAATTGGAACCGTTGATTTCAATAAAAATCGATTTCATTACTTAATAAAAAAAATATAAAAATCATTTTTTTGTAAATATAAATTAAACCTTTTTGTTTTAAGTAAATTGGAACCGTTGATTTCAATAAAAATCGATTTCATTACTTAATAAAAAAAATATAAAAATCATTTTTAATTGAAAAGTTTCTTAATAAAACTGAATTTTGAAACTTTTTTTACAAACCAAATAAAACTTTTAAAATAAAATTGTAAAAATTATTTTTCTAAATAAAAATTGTAAAAGATATTTTCTTGTAAATAAAATTGATTTGGAATACTTTTTCTTAAATAAAATATAAAAATCAAATTTTAATTAGTTTAATAAACTAATTGTACATTTCTCTTGTTCATTATTTATATATTTTGTGATATGTTGTTATTATATCATTGCATATTTTTTCTTTCGTTGGTCATTTCTCCATATTCATTAATTAATTAATTAAATATCCAAGTTCACTCTACTTGTATATTAGAGATTATAGGTTTACAAGGTTAAGGGAATGCTATAGCTATTATTTCTCGTTCCTTCTCGATAGTTAATCTGACTTTGAATCCGCTTTTATCTCATAAAAACATGTTTTCTCGAATGCGGAGTCACACTAATTCTTTCTTATTATTTATTTTCCCATTCAAGAATAAAATAAAATAAGTTGGCAAATGCAAAAACTCGACCAGTTTTTAAAATAAAATAATTTTTTTTCCATAAGATTCAAAGTGTTGTCTTTGAGTTGCGAGTATCAATTCACATTGTGAAGAAAAATTATCTAATATTTTATATCAAAAAGAAAAGATTAAATTAAAAACTTAAAAATGAGGATATAAAAAAATTAAATTTAACTAAAATTAATTAAAAAATATATTTTTAAATTATTTAATCTATATATAGAAAAGAAAATGAGTGAAAAAACTTAAACGTAGATATAAAAAGATTTCATTAATTTAAATCTTTATTTTTATTGTTATTCACATTTTCTTCTATATAATTTTTCCTCAAGTTTTCCTGGCCAGTTCTCATAAGCCTTTTTATTTTTAAAGCATCTATCAGTATGTAAAATATTACTGATTATTCTGAATGAAATGAGTCGCAGTCTAACCAGTGAACTGACGTGATCAAACTAATTTTCGACACGACATTTTAAAATATGACTTTGTCGTGTTTGCCGACGATTTGACAATCATTTGGCAAACGAGGACTGAATAAGGATTTGGAAAACTACAGCAACTGAAAGCGTACATTTAATTAGAAGACAATGGGTAGGACTCCGTACTCAACCATGGATGCCTGCAACCATGGTTTTAAAAACCGGACTGGATCGATCGGTCTGACCGATTCGACAGACGGCTGATCACGGTTCTGGTCCGGTCTAGTCAATTGGACCGGAAATATGTTAAACCGAAATCAGATTGGTGGAACCGGAGGTCCGACCGAGGAACCGGCCGGTTCCATTCAAACTGGACGGTTCAATTATTATTATTATTATTTAAATTTTTACAGTGATCTACACGAAGGTGAAGAAGCTACGCCAACGGCAAAAACGACGCTACAGTCCACAAGCAGTTTCCCCCGGTCGTTAACACCGTACAACTCCCCCTTTCTCCATCGCTGCAAACATCGCCCCGCTACAAACCCCTCCGGCGCCGAAACCCTCAATGATTGATAGCTAGTTCAGAGCGACTAAAACCAGTAAAAGAAAAGCAAGATAATTTTTCTACTTGTTTTTGGCAGATGCCTGCTATGATTTGTGTATTTGCAGTAATTGTTCATAAGAGAGAGAAGAGAGGAGAGAGAGAGAGAGAAAGGGAAGGGAGAAGAGTGGAGGGGGAATGGGGGAGGGGGAGGGTGAGGGGGGGGGGGGTTGGGGACGGTTCACCCTACAAAACCTCCGGGCGCAAACCTCAAGAATGAAAGCACAGTTCAGAGGACCTAACACAGTTAAAAGAAAAGTAAGAATTTCTGCTTGTTTTTGGCAATGTTCTATGATTTCGTTTATTTGCAGTAATGTTCATAAGAGAAAGAGAGAGAGAGAGAGAGAGAGAGAGGGAGAAGGAGGGGGGGGGGGGTTGGGGAGGTGGGTGGTTATAATAATAATAATCCTGTTGTTTGTTCGTTGTGCCCAAAAAGAAAGATAAAAAAACAGACACAGTACCATCTCTGTGAACTTTGTATAATAAATTATTAATAATGAACCAACGCCCAAATTTAGATTTCTTATTGCACCACTTCTTGATTCAAGTATTTTTTTTTTTTTTTTTTTGGACTTGTTCCTAGCTTCTTCAAATAGTTATTCAAACGAAGACCAAGAAATAAATATGATTTAATGGTAAAATAAATATTAAAATTTTAAATTTATATTAAAATAATGATTTTAATTTAAATTTCTAATTTAAAACTAATTTTCTATTTTTTAAATAAAATTTTAATTTTTAAATAATATATAAATTATTATTTTTATTTTTATAATTATTTTAAATTTTAATAATTTATAATTGTATATTTATGATGTCATCAGTTCGACCGCGGTTCGACTGTCGGTCTGACCAATGAGCCGTGAATCGGTAATTTTTTTGGTTCAATGACCGATTCGATTCTGAAAACATTGCCTGCAATAGGATTGCCCATATGGGATCTCACAAACTTTTCTCCTTTCATCTCTTCATGATTTCCATTTCCTTCTTCCTAATATTCCCTTATGCGACTTCATTGTCCTTCAACTTCAGCACCTTTGATGTAAATAGTCATGAAATATTCTTTACACGACACGCTCGATGTTCTTCGGACGGACGCATCCAACTCACCAGAAGCGAGAAGGACCAAGCAATGGATGGTAGTTGGGGTCGAGCCATGTTATCGAGCAGTTGTATCTCTGGCATTCGACCACCAGAAATCTAACTGATTTCACTACCAATTTCTCCTTTGTCATTAACTCACAAAACAACTATACTTATGCTGATGGACTTACGTTCTTCCTTAATGGTACCCAATTGCCTTCAGATGGGTCGGGAGAAGGCCTTGGTCTCGCGAAGGATAACGTGACAAACTCAACTGCAATTAGTTTTATTGCAGTGGAGTTTGATACACATAATAACCTAGAAAAAGCCGATCCGGGAGGTAATCATGTTGGTATTGATATTAAGTCCATGACATCTGTTAAAACTGTGAACTGGTCCAGCAATATCAAGGAAGGAAAGCTAAATCATGTTTCCATCAGTTATACTTCTAGTTCACACAATCTGAGTGTTGTCCTAATTACTGACTTCACAGATAATAGCACAACTTCGCAAAGCCTCTATTACAACGTTGATCCGAGGGATTACCTACCAGATTTCATTACTATTGGCTTCTCAGGCTCAACATGACTTTTTTTTCCAGATAAACAACATCTACTTGTGGAGTTTTAGTTCAACTTTGCAACTTCCCAATTCCGTGGAATCAGGAGAGGGAAAGAAGACAGGACTTGTGGTGGGATTGAGTGTTTGTGCATTTGTTGTGGTGGGTGGGTTTGGATTGGTTTGGTTTTACATGTGGAAGAAGAGACATACTGGGGGAGATCAAGAAGACAGTGGTGACAGTGACCTGGCCATGGACGAAGATTTTGAGAAGGGTACTGGACCGAGGAAGTTTTCCTTTAATGAATTGGCTCTTGCGACCACTAACTTTTCAGAGGGAAAGAAGCTTGGAGATGGAGGGTTTGGTGGGGTCTATAGAGGTTTCTTGCGAGAACTGAGCTCTTATGTTGCAGTTAAGAGAGTAACAAGGAACTCCCAACAGGGGATGAAGGAGCACACATCTGAAGTGAAGATCTTCTGTCGATTGAGGCACCGGAACTTGGTGCAGTTCGTGGGCTGGTGCCATAAAAAAGGAGATCTCCTATTGGGTTACGAGTTGTTGCCAAATGGAAGCTTGAGCACCTGTCTTTTTGAAGAAAAAACCTTGTTAACATGGGCTATGAGGTATAGAATTGCTCTAGGCTTGGCCTCTTCGCTTCTGTACCTACATCAAGAATGAGAGCAGTGTGTGGTACACAGGGACACCAAGTCCAGTAATGTGATGCTGGACTCAGATTTTAATGCTAAGCTTAGAGATTTTGGGCTAGCCAGGCTTGTTGATCATGGTAAAGGGTCACAAACCACTGTTTTAGCAGGGACGATGGGCTACATTGGCTCCTGAATGTTTCATGACAGGCAAGGCTAGTAAGGAATCTGACGTGTATTGCATTGGAAATTTGCTGTGGAAGAAGAGCCGTGGAAACAAAGGCCGAAGAAAATCAAATCAGATTGGTGGAGTTGAAGCAGCTGATCCAAGACTGTCTGCAGATTATGATGATCAACAAATGGAACGATTGATGATTGTTGGTCTTTGGTGTGCTCACCCGGATTGCAATGCTCGTCCTTCAATGAGGGAAGCAATGAGTGTCCTTAATTCTGAAGCTTTATTGCCTCTTCTTCCTATAAAAATGCCTGTGCCAATGTATTACGCTCCTCCGGCGCTGCAGACATCCTATAGCACTAGCCTTTCTGAGAGAAACTGATTACTACTCAAAAAGTGATATTTCATAGCTTGTAATTAACTCTTTTAAACACTTTTGAGTAGTAGTTATCATCTTTTAACTCAATTGGCATGTTAAGGACCCTTGCAATCAATTCTAATCAAGTTGTGTTAAGTTTTGGTGTTTTGATAGCTTTTTTATCACCAAAGCAAATCTAAGATTGAGGAGAGTTCTTTGGAATCCAATGTAAAAGATGTCCGGACACACCATTGGAGAGCGGCGGAATGTGGGCTGTAGCAAGGCTTGCTTACTTTAGTCAATGTTTTCCATCAGGACACCATATCCGGATAGGATATGTTATCATCCGGCGAGAGCAGGATAACATGGCGCGCATGTCCTCTTGGGAGAATCTGGATGGAGTTGATCCTGATAGCCTGGCGCGTGCGGGACATTTCATATCCGAAAATTCCGTGCGCTGACATTTTTACATCCGGATACGTGCGCCGACATTTCATATCCGGGAATTCCGTGCGCCGACATTTTACATCCGGATATTTCATAGCCGGATGGGGGAGGAGGACGCTTCAACTTCTCTGGATATACATATCCGGACCTTCTGATAACGCTTACCTGCAAGAGTTTTTCTCTCAGTATACAGTGCAGCGGTGTTCTCCTGAAGCTTCCTGATATTTTCAACCGACATTTTGAGATATTTTAGGATATTTTGCTTTAGATATTTGTTGTCTAAATCCCCAAACTCTCCTTATAATCCACCTATCATAGGATTCCTTAGTCTTTAAGTAAGTACAAAGGGTGAATAACCTCATATATATAGTTTGTAATCTTCTTTAAAAAGGAGATATCTATTATGTAATCAGAAAGAAAGAAATATATTTCACAAAGCACTTGCTCTGTTTTTCCTTCATATATTTGTTTTCTCGTTAGTTTTCTTACTAGCCAAACAAGCTTTGAGGAAGTTTCCTCAGAGAATGAGTGGCTAGACTTTTAGTTCCTTGGAGTTAAGGTTGCCGGGAAAGGTTCCAAGTGCAAGAGTTAATAGCTTTGTGGTTTCATCCATTAATGAAGAGAAAGTGTGATCCTTTAATGTTTTCTATGTTTTTAGTTAACTTAAAACACCTCCAAGTCACTTGAGCCAACACTTGGTAAGGCACGTGATCTCCGTTCATGGAGATGCACTTGTTTATCTCTTGCAAGCTTTTGGGAAGTGACTTGGAAGTAGGATTTTCTAGAACTGCCAACACTTGGTAAGCTTTTGGACTCTAAGGAGATATCCATTAGTTATCTCTTGCGAGCTTGAGAAGGGAAGTCCAAAGTTAAAGATCACCTTGAATGGCAAATGCTTGGTGAGAGGCATGAGTCATTGCAAGTTGCATCAGTGAGAGGGATTTAGTGTTTAAACCCATTAAAGGGAAGCAGCTGTACCACACCGGTTAGAGAATTGACTATATGTTAATTCTCTAATGCGAGGAAATGAACCAAATGACCAGAGCTCTGTTTTTGCATAAGGAACCTCCCCTGTGAACCCAAACCTCCAAGGAATGTTTTTCTTCATAAGTAATTTCCATTACTTTCTTTTTGGTTAGTTTAAGACCAAACCCTTTTCACACAAACCTTTTTATGTTTTCTTTTAAAGCTAACCTTGAAATGAAAAAGCACCAACTCAGCTTTGAATTGATATCGGTTGTGAATTGAAAACCCTTCCCAGTGAACGATCCTAGAGCCACTATGCTATAGTAGCTTTGTCTTTGCTACCCTAGTTCATGGTGTAATAGGTTATAAATTTTGTTAATTACTACCTCAAACAAGGAGCACCAGTTGGACATGAATCAGCTGATACACCGACTGGGCATGAATCAGAAACCACACCCAGTTTTCCAACTCCTCTAATGGCACCACGGACTCATCAAAGGTCTCAGAATCTTCTTCAACCTTGTCTCAATCCGCATCCCTATTGCACACACGCTAATTCGGTCGGAAATAGCCCTATGATTCAGGGTTTGTTATTTCATTTGAATTTGTCTAATTTCATTGCCGTTTATGAGATTCATATTATTTGTCCTTGGATTATGTAAACTCCGATTTCATATATATGGTGTTCTGGCCGATCAATTCTTTTTTCAGTTAATATTAATAATAGTCATTATATAGTAATCGGAAATAATTCCTTTGTAAATATAAATTAAAACTTTTTTCTAAGTAAACTAGAACCATTGCTTTTAATAAAAATTGATTTCATTTCTTAATAAAAATATAAAAAATCATATTTAATTGAAACTTTTCTTAATAAAATTGAATTTGTAAACATTTTTTTACAAATATTAAAAATCATTTTTTCTAAATAAAAATTGTAAAAGACATTTTCTTATAAATAAATAGCAATTTAGAATACTTTTTGTAAATATAATTTTCTCATATTTAATCTATTATAAAAAAAATAAAAAGAAAAACTATATATTATTAAAATTAATTAAAAACTTATATATTTTCAAATTATTTAATTTTTATATAAAAAATAAAATGTGAGAAACTTTAAAGGTGGATATAAAAAATAAAAAAAGAAAATCAAATTTAATTAAACTTAATTAAATTTGTATATATATTTAAATTATTTAATCTTTATATAAAAAAAGAAAATGAGTGAAACTTTAAAGGAGGATATAAAAAATAAAAAAAGAAAATCAAATTTAATTAAATTAATTAAATTTGTATATATAGTTAAATTATTTAATTTTTATATAAAAAAAAAGAAAATGAGTGAAAATCTTGAAATATGATTATATATCAAAAGAATTTATTTATTAATTAATTATATATATATATATATATATATATATATATATTATTCTTCACTTCTCTTTTCTTCTAGTTTTTTTCAATATGTAATTTTTCCTCAAGTTTTCCCGACCAGTTATTATTAATATGTCTTTTCCTTCCCCCTTTTCTCAAACATTCATCATTATGAAGCATATTATTATGGGAAAGTTAGGTTTTGGGCTATTGATGTGGAAATTATATGATTTTGATGATCCAAATATACAAAATATGAGATCCAACTATTAATATGTAAAGTAATATCCAAAACGTGCACTATCTACTATTTATTTTTCCTCTTCCCATATTGCCCCTAAATCTTTCCATGTCATCAGCAAAACCTCCCCATGTCAGCAAAACAATTTTCAACTTGAACTAATTTTCAAAGCTAAAACAATAAGAAACCCGACCCTAGAACCAAAAGTAGAGAATCTCTTTCGCTTCTGATCATTTTACCCTAACCCCATCTTAGGAAATTCCAAATTTCGAACCTAGTTTCAAAAAACACAACTTTCCCTGATAATAATCTCCTTCCTCCTCCATCATCGCCTATCAGTCTCTTTCCCCGCGTTTGGTTCCCAAGAAAGCCCAAGGAAAATAAATCCAAATGAGCTCCCATTTCCTCTCCTCCACTTTCCCATGGTTGCTTCCCAACCAAACACACAATTTCTGAGCTTCAACACTTATTTTTTGTCGACGCTTCAATCGGGTTTCGATATGAGAGGAGCGAAAGTTGGCGCTTATTGCCCTTCCCCTGCTCCCACATTGGTGGTTCTCATTGTACTATTAGTGGGTTCGGTGCAGTTCGTACAGTGCCATAACGTGGATGACTACAGCGAGTTTGATAATCCCGAGCTTCTTCCATTGTTCACACAACTTGGTTATGGTCAGATTTCCAATATGACTACAATGCTGAGTGCGGAGTTTCAGAAGCGCTCTAATTTCTGCGTTAAGGATCCGTGAGTTCTTCTGTTTGGTTTCTGAAAAAGAGAAAAAAATTGTTGATTCTGGGTTTTGAATAATTGAAGAGTGAACTGAGTTGGGGCAATTGGTTTAATTAAACTCATTTTAAGTGTTTGATTCTTATCAAATTTGGTTTGACTTTGAACTTGTATTGCCCATCAGGGATGTTGATTGGAACCAAGCTTTTAATCTTTCATTTAATTTGGACTTCTTTGCTTCTTCCATCCAGAAAATTAAAGGTATGAGTAGTTTTTACAAGTTACATTTGAGCTTGTTTGGATACCTAGAAAATCCGAGTAAAATAGGAAAAAATGGCTTTCATGTGGGAAAAGAAAAAACATCTCGAATCAATCAATTCTAATTAAACTAGTTGGTTACCTGAGTTGAGTTTCTTATTCTTTTTTAATTCTTTGGAACGAAGACAAAATGGAATTTGAAACTCAAATCTTAATGGCTTTTCTTCACCAACTAAAATAGAGGGTCACTAGAAATACCTGTTGTGTTTCTTGGTCAGAAACTTCATATTTGAGTGCACTGTTATAATATTGGGAAGAATTATAGGAGCATTATTAATGTGATTCGGCTACTGAGACTTCATAGGAAGGTGGTTTGGGTCGGGTAGGTGTGTATTCCAGTTTTTTTTTTTTCTCACTTGTCCTAGTGAATTCTTAGCAATGAAACTAGGATTTAAGCTCAAAAGGTTATACTTATCCATTGTTTCTAACTCTTTTAACTTGTTATGATTGATGAGGAGGATGATAGTTTATTTCTGACCCATTATTGGAAAGTTTCTCTTTGAGGCACCATCTTAAGAAAATTAAATATAATAATAATTCTTAAGAAATTTGTATGTTTTAAAATGCCAATTATGCTGCTTCTGAATATGCATGGGAGTCTGCAACTCCTCCTGGTACTGCATTGATGATGTTAGATGCAAATAAAATAGTTGCTGCAGCAAGTTCTCGTAACCCTACTCTAGCTAGTGCAATGACTCGACTCCAAAGGTGTGCTTTCAGTGGCAGCTGGGAGGTATAAATTTCCATTTGGTTGCTCACCTGAGAGGTTACATGTCTATTGCTTGTATTAGAGAGTAAGGGGTAGGTTAAGCATGACATTTATCCTGCCTGGCCCTACTGGCATTGGACTGGCTCAATATCACAATTGGGGTAGAAACAGTTTTTATATTGTCAGTCCATCACCAGTCATGATTCCTAATAGTCTTCAAAATAGTAAGTGTCATGTGCCAGTTAGCTGATTAGTATAGTTCCCATGTATAATGACTGGGGTTCATCATTAGCTGAACATGAATGGAGTGTGCTTCACTTATTTGCTCTTTGAGTTTTCTTTCTTAATTTTTACATATGTTTTTTTCATAAACATTTTGGACTTTTTGTTTAATAGGTATATTGTACCAAAAATGATTTAATATAGGGGAAGTTGTGTTTTAGGAGGCCCATTTGAAGGTTATATGGGAATGAAACCCAAAGAAACTGGAATATGGGCTTTGTCCATTAATGATCAGAATATTATTTTTTGTGTGCACTAATTACTGTTTGGATAAGTTATTCCAAAATTGCCCTTTTGTTTTCCTTGTTAGCAGCCACCACGGTCTCCATGTAAGCAGCCACGGGTCTCCAAAATTGGCCATGTAATCAGCACTCAAATCTGAACAAAAAA